>PVLA01005646.1:0-141184 GCA_004027455.1 Hydrochoerus hydrochaeris
TTGTTCCTTCAATCAGGTAGAGCAATATCGAAGGAAATACTGAAATTATAGAAACAGAATAATGAATAGAGCAATTGTTCAGAACAAAGCAAAACAGAGATAAAAATATTTGCCTTCAAAGAGATGGCAGAAGAAAATCCCCCTTATTTGATATATTGCCTATAGTCAAACTCACAAGACGTGCTCAGATCTCGGGCGCTCACTTGCTAGTGGGGATGGGATGGAGGTTTGATTCTTAACCCGCACCCCGGTAGGCTCACAGCCACCCACCAGAGGGGTGAACTGGCTGCCTGTTTTACTGGAGCAGCATGCTGGCCGCTGCCTGTTTTCCCAGCACCCCAAGGTCCAACGTGGCGCGTCGCGGGTCTCAGGAAACGCTGATATGGTTCTCGCCCTGGGGCAGCTGCGGCTTGCCAGGCCACAGCCACTTACCAAAGCCGCATGCTGGTGGCCTCTCTAACAGCTTTTAATATTCTGTTCTTGTGTTGAGTTTCTGGGATCTTGACTATTATATGTCTGGGTGTAGATTCACTTTGGTTATGGTAGCTGGAGTCCTATGTGCCTCACTTATCTGCCTGCCAGATCCATTTCTCGTGTTTGGGAAGTTTTCTTCTATTAGTTCTGTGAATATCCTTTTAATTTCCTTTGTGTTGATCCCTGTTTCTTCACTGATACCTGTCACTCTTAAATTATGTTTCTTTTACCATCTTGCAGCCATTGAGTTGTTATTTCCTGATTCCATGTTATTTCCTTTCACAAGCACTACTGCAATTCTGTCTTCGAGGTTTGAAAGTCTATCTTCAGCCTCTTTCAAGTGGTTTTGCCAGCTTTTGATTGAATTTTTAATTTCCTGCATCTCTCTTTGAATCTGCTTCATGGATTGTAATTCCCCTCTACATTCATTCAAGGTTCCCATCATTTTCCTTTGCTCCTCTCTATTGTCTCTGTCTTCTTTCAACCTACTGAACAATTCTTTCAGTATGTTTGTGATTTTTTCTTTTACCTGAGACACTATTTCTGATCTGACTGCTTTTACAATCTCATGAAGTTGTTCCCTTGCTTCAGTTGCTATCCTCTCAGAGATTTCAGGTGTGTGACTTCCATTTCCTTCCATGACCTTATCTCCCAGACTTGTTCTGTGTGGTCTTGAGGTCTCAGTTTGCCTTTTTCTCCTTTGTCTTGACATTCTTCTGAGTTCCTCCCAACAAGCTGGTTGTGGGGTCCCAGGTACTTCCCACTCGCTGCTCCTAAGCAGTGTAGGTGGATGGGACAGGCATCTAGGTTCCTCTAATTCCAACCTTACAAAGAGGTAGTAGGGTGTGGAGTGGGCTTCTCCAGAGCTATGCGGCTACATTGGGGCTTCGCTGGCAATCAGGGGTGCATGGAGGTGAGGCTGCTTCTCTCAGCCTGTGTGTCTACACTGGGACTCCCACGATAGTGGCAGACACACAGGGGTGTGTTTGTCTGATTCTCTTAGTGGATGATGGTTGTCTGAGGGAACCAAGGGCCTCAAATGGTGGCCTACAGATGCACAGGGCTGACCTGGCTGTGTGTCCCTGCTCCTGCTGGCTGTCTGCAGGAAGGAGCCTTCCCGTGGCAGCTCCCTGAAGGTGAAGGTGGATCTGCTGGTTCTCTCTGCCCACACTGGCTTCCTGTAGGATGTGGCCTTTTGGTGGTGGCATGCAGCGGGCAGAGGTAGATCTATCTGTCTCCTTCGGCCCGTACTGGGCATGCAGAGGAAAGGGCCTTCCCGAGGTGGTACCCAGCAGGCAGAGGCGGGTCTTCTCCTGGTTCTCTCTGCCTGCACTGGGTACGTGGAAGCAAAGGCCATTGTCACATTTTTACTATTTTGTTTTGAAATTCATGACATTTTTATTATTTTTCCTCTTTAAAATAAAAAAGTCATGTATACTATAAACACATAATATTGTCCATTTTTAAATTTTTCATTGTTAAAACAAAAAAAAACCCTAGTAATATATTATGGTTTTATAACATAGAAACAAAATAAATTGTAACAGTACAAAAGACAAGGAAGAAAAAAAATCAAAGCTTTTATATTACTCTTTAAGGGATAATAATTGGCAATAGTCCATAAAATATTAAAGACATATAATGTCAAAACAAGGGCCACTAGTAAAATAACACAATAAGGAGCTATTGTCAATAAATAAGAGGGACAAAGTAAAATCAGTAAAAATTTTAATTAATTCAAAAAATGGGGGAAAGCAAAAGGAGAAGGATGAGACAAATATAAAGCAAATAGTATACAATGTCTTTAAACCCAGCCATATGAAAATCACATTAAATGTAAATGGTCTAAACATCCCGACAAAAAACAGATATTGTCAGATTAAAAAAAATCAAGATTCAACTGTATGTTATTTAAAATAAATTTATTTAAAATAAATATGCAGATTAAAAATAAAAGAATTTTTAAATGTTACACAACTATGCTAATGAAAAAGAATAGCTACACTACTTTCAAACAACATCTCTTTTACAGCATATACATCACAGGGATAGCTAAGATTATCTCAGAATGATAAGATGTTAATTGATCAAGAAAACAAAAAATGTAAATGTTTATGAATCCAATAACTGAGCTTCCAAACACCTGAAGGAAAAAAAAGAGAACAATTATAGTTGGAGATTTAAATGTTCTTTCCTCAGTAACTGATACAACAAACAAAAAACAGTCAATATAAAGAAGACTTGGAAAGACTATCAGTCAATGACATAACTGACATTTATAGAACATTACACCAAAAATAACAGAAAACACTTTTTCAAGTGTACATGGAACATTTACCAAAATAGACCACATTCTTTCCCATATCATAAATCTGAATAAATTTAGAAAATGTTTAAAAAGTATGACAAAATTTAACATACCTTCAAAATAAATCCCTTAAAAGTTAGATAGTGAAGAATCATATTTCAATATAGTAAAAGATATCAGTGATGAAGTTGCAACCAATGTCATTCTGAGTGGGAAAAAACTGGAAGCATTTCCTCTAAAATAAGGAAGGAGGCAAAGGGGTCTCCACTCTCACTACTCCTACTCAATATAATAATTTAAATTCTACCTAGACCAATCAGACAAGACAAAGAAATCAGAGGGATTCAAAGAGTAAAGGAATGAGTCAAATTATCTTTGCAGACAATATGATCTTATACATAAAAGACTCTATGGATACTGCTGACAGTCATTTAGAGCTGATAAGCAAATAAAACAAATTACCAGGGTACAAAATCAATATTACAGGCTGGGTATACAGCTCAGTGGCATAGCATCTGCCTGGAAAGTGCAAAGCCCTGATGCTGATTTCCAGTACAAAAAACAAACAAATAAACAAAAATCCTTAATATTACAAAATCAACAACTTTTATCAGTGAAGAACTAGCTGAGAGAGAAATTAGGAAAACAATTCCATTCACAGTGGCTGCAAAAAAATAAATAAAATACCTAGAAAACACCTAGCCGAAAAGATAAACAACCTCAAATATTTCAGGACAGTGAAGAAACTGAAGACATTAAAAGACAGAAAGATTTTTATGTCCATGAGTCAACAGAATTAGCATAGTTGAATTAGTCATATTCCCAAAACAATCTACAATTGATTCAGTGTAATTCCCATCAAAATTTCAATGACATTCTTTACACAGCTAGAAAAAATAAGTCTATGTCTAGCTCTTGCCCTCTATGAAAATCAATTTAAAATTAATGAAAGACCTAGGTATAAGCCTGAAAACTTGAAACTTCTGGAATAAAACATAAGAGAAACACTTGGAGACACAGACACAGGCAAAAATTTCCTATTAGAACTCCAGTGGTACATGAATCCACAAACATGACTATATCAAATAAACTTTTCTATATGGCAAGTGAAACAACCGACAGAAGAGACAGCCCACAGACTGGGAGAAAACCTTTGCCAGGTGCTTTTCCAACACAGGGTTGATAGCTAGAGTAGGTAAAGGAACTCAAAAAAACATAACACCAACCCAAAACCAAAAAATAGCCAGACAGTAAATAGTCCAGTGAATTGAATATATCCTTTTCAAAACAAGAAGTACAAATGTCCAATATGTCTGTGAAAAAAACATTAACATCTGTAGCCATTAGAGAAATGCACGTGACAACTGCATTGAAATTCCCTCTAGTCCCAGTCAGAATGGCTGTCAGCAAAAAGACAGGGAACAAATGCGAGGAACGGAACCCTGCTCCCTGCTGGTGGGAATGTGCATGTCTTTTTACTTTTCTCCTTAAATATGAATGCCCTTGTGCTAACAGGAGTCCCTTGAGTCCCTTCCGATTCCTCCCCTCCCTCTTCCCACCCCCAGGCAGAGCTGACTGATCAAGGAGAGCCTGTCCTCCAGTGAGACCCACGGGTACCCAGGGCAGGTGACAGGGCATCCTGACCTCAGGGCTTCATCAGCAGAGACCAGAACATGAACATGGACCCATCAGATTCCCTCTCCTTCAACTTATTAGTTTGCTAGGGCTGCCACAACAAAGAGGAGACGAGGTGACTTAAACAACAGAAATTTATTTCCTCGCCATTTCTTCAAGCTTGAAGTGTGAGATAAGGCATTGCTAATGCTGGTTCCTCCTGGGGCCTCTCTGATTTGTAGTTCACTATCCTTTCCATGGGTCTTAACATGGTCTTCCCTCCATGAGTCTGTGTCTTAATTTTCTCTTATGAGGACACCAGTCATCTTGGATTAGCTTTCTCCCCTCTAATGACTGCATTTTAACTTAATTACCTCTTTAAAAGCCTTCTCTCCATCTACACTCACATTTGCATCAGCCCTTAGTAGAGGTGGAATGCAAAGAGAATTGTCCTTTGATGATGAGTGGGGGGGGGAGGGGAGCACACCCTCCCCTGCAGGAAGTCAGTGCTGTGAAGAGGGAAGAACTCTGAGCAGGCAGGAATGTGGAGGTGTAAGCACATCGATAGCACCTGAATCAAATAGGTTTTTAAAGCATTGAGTTCCTATAAAATACTCAGCACACTAGTATGAGCCAGGGCTTTTCGGAAATAACCCGAAAAGCACACGTGACAAAAACCATAGCAGGCAAAGATGGCACCAAACTAAAAACCTTCTGTCCAGCAAAGGAAACAGTTCAGCACATAGGATGGGAAGGAATATTTGCAAAACATAAACTGACATAAGGAACAAAATATATGAGAAACTCAGACTCAGTAACAAGGAAACAAATAACCCAATGAAGTGGCAGAGGACCCGAAGAGATATTTATTGAAAGAAATCGTGCAAATGGCCAAGAGGTACATGAAAAATTACTCAACACCACTAGTCATTGGGGAAACACAAATTAAAACCCCAAAAAGATACCGTCTCACAGTTGTCAAAGTAGCCTTTATCAAGAAGATGAAAGCTAAGTGCTGGCAAGGATGCTAAGGGAAGGGAGCTCTGAGACACTGCTGATAGAAACTCCACATGATCCAGTAACCCTCGGCTCTGCAGACACAGACATAGCAACGGGAATCGGTGTGCAGAAGGCTATCTTCTTGTACATTGTAGAATTAGTCACAATACCTGTGACTTACAGTTACCTTAAGTGACTGTTAGTAGACACTTCATGAATGGATAAAGAATATATATATATATATATATATATATATATAATGCATCTATCATCTATCTACAACATACTATGCAGTTTGAGAAAAGGGGAAATCTTGTCACTTGTAACACAGAGCTAGATCTGGAGGCTACTAGCTAATTGAAATAAGCCAGCCATGGAAAGACAGATATCACACAATCTCACATGTGGAATCTGAAAAACCTGACCTTGCAGACACAGAGATTAGATGATTTCCAGAAGCAGAGAGTGGGAGAAATGAGAAGGGAGGAGAGTGAAGTTGTTGATCAAAGGAGATGAAGTTTCAGGCAGACAGGAAGAATAGATTTCTAAGGTCTCCTGCACAGCGCACCGACTACAATCCATGATAACACACTGCATATTTCAAAATAAGCAAGAGTCAATTTCCATTGTGTCACCATAAGAAATGATAGGGAAGCAAAGTGATACATATAGGTTAATTAGCTTGATTTACTAATTCTATATTGTATACTTATGACAAAATATCACATTGTACCACATACATATATGCCATTATGACTTGGCAATAAAATGAAGGATTCCTATAAATTTTAATTATAAATTGAAATTAATTAATCTAAAAATGCTTAGCCCAGGGCTCAAAATACATTGGCTCTTGTTTCTTCTGTTTCATATAAAAGGGAATGGAGATATGGAGAGCTCAAATACTTAGTCCATGATTAATATGTAAGGGACAGAGATGAGCTTGGACTCAAGTCTGGAAAGCAAAGTGGTTTTGTAGCGCAAGCAGGCAAGGTGAAGGGCCGAGTTAAACCACCGTGGCAGGACAGATTGACATATTTACAGGCCACTTACTATGAGATTTAGACCTCACCTCTGATGAGTTATGGTCTGCTGAGGAGCCATAAGACATTTAGAAATAGCCTCGAGAAATTTGTAACCAATTTTAGAGAAGGAAGTGTTTTGGGAGACAGCAGAAGGACAATATATATTAATATTTCTCTTCCTCTTGTGTGCTTTTGAAACTTGTTCTGAAGATAATTTAAAATTGAAGAAGAATTTTATACGGTATCAGGAATATAGAGGATGTGTTCTTTCCCAAGGCACCGCTCTGAAGGATGACACTCACCTGGTGTTTTCTCACACATGTGTTGTCTGCATTAATCTTCTGAATGCCTTCTCACGTTGGGGTTCAGTGATGAGTAAGACACAGTCTCCCCTCATGAAGTTTGTGATCCACTTGGGAAAGAAGACAGGAAAAAAGTACGTTTCATCACGCTGAGTCTAATGCTATCATAAAGCTCCTTGCAAGTATGCAGTCTTTAAAATCACAGAAATAGCACATCAAGTTTATTTTAAATTTTGGACAAGGGCTGGGGATTTAGCTCAGTGACTTAAGTGCCTGCCTAGGAAGCATGAGGTCATGAGTTCAATCCCTGGTACAAAATAAATAAATAAATAAATAAATAAATAAATTAAAATAAATAAATTTTGGACAAAAGGCAAGATAAGTTATAAATGAGTAAATTAAATACATTTCTTTATAAATCATTTTTAAAAATCCATTTTGCTCAGGAGCTTTGGGAAAAGCTGGACAAGAAGGTGACCTCTGAAGCCTTAGGCATTCTAATAAAGATATGCCTGTGAGACAAAGTGGGACTCAATAAAAGACACAGGAAGCAACAGTTTTTTCAGCAGCCTGAATCTGCTGTGTTCTGTCTTCTTACAAAATGACCGTGATATTTAGATTATGTCCAGTTATAAGAAAAAAACCCGAGCCCGCCCTCCCAGGAGGGGCCTCTGGCCTGAGCTGGGAGGAGAACCAACAGCCCCAGAGCTGGGACCATGGAGGGACTCAAGGAGAAGCACACAAAGGCAGTTTGCCCGCCCTCTCGGTAAGCACCTCTGGCATGAGAATCACTCAGCAGCTCCCAGGAGCCTACTGGCGAGCAGGCTACAAATCAACCCACTACCCCTACCACCACCACCCCTCGTGAGCAAGTGAGCCAGAGATCTAGACGTCTCTTGAGAGGCTGACCATATGCAGTGTAGTAAATAGAGGGGGTTTCCTTCTACCATCTCTTTGAAGGCAAATATTGTTATCACTGTTTTGCTTTGTTCTGATTAATGGTATTGCTCTATTCAATGTTGTGTTTCGATAAGTTCTAGAATGTCCTGCATTTCCTTTGATTTGGCTTTACCTGATTGAAAGAACAACTGTTGTGAAGATAATGGGATATACTATGGTAGCTATTACTCTTATGCCAGTAACCTGTTGAGGGTTTCTGTACCAATTTTACTGTACCCTCTCAGTTGGCTTTGTTGTCTTGTTCTGTTGTATTTTGCTACCTTCAAAAAATTAAATAAAATAATAAAAAATAAATAATATAAATAAAGTAAATAATAAAAAATTAAAATAAATAAAAAATAAAAAGTAAATAAACAGATCATTAAGGTACTGAGCAAGCTGAAACATGATATAACTAAATAAATAATGGACTTGAAAAGCCAAAGGAGGAAAAGAAAGCGCTCTAAAGGATATAACTGCATGTATGTTTAAGTGCATAGGATTGATGACCATGTTGCTGGGTTTTTGTTGGATTGTTGAACGGAACTGTTCGCAGCCTCACTGTTTGAATGTCCACCTTGTATGCTTTAATTTTGTAACTTTAAGAGCTACATCTAGAAGACAATATGTAATTTATCAACTAGTGATTTCTTACTGTTTATTTTTTTCTTTTTCTTTGAAATTCTGTGTTGTTTCTTCCCTTTTTTTGTTTTTCTTTTTTTTCTCATTAAATAAAATTTAAAAAAAAAAAAGAAAAGACAAAAACCCGAGAGAGTGGCCCCCAATATCCACCCATGGCCATGCTGGAACCCAGGAGGCTGCACAAAGAAGCCATTTGCCTGCCCTCTTGGTGAGCGCCTTCCTCTGGCGTGAGCCAGGAGCAGGCCCAGTAGTGTCTCCTGTGAGCCTACTGGTGTGCAGGCTTGGAATCCAATATCCCCTCACTCCCTGTTAGCAACTGGGGACAGAGGTCTGAGCATCTCTTGGCAGGATGACTATGCAATATAGCAAATATGGAGGGGGGGGCCATCTATCTTCTCTTTGAAAGCAAATGTTGTTTTTAGTTTGATTCATTATGACTGATTGCTTTACTCTTTTCAATATTCTATTTTGATTGATTTTATAATGTCTGTCTTTGGTTTGATTTTGCTATACCTAATTGACTAGACAACTATTGTGAAGATAATGAGATATACTATGGTACCTATTGCTGTTATCCCGGTAACCTGCTGTGAAGTTCTGTACCAAATTCACTGCACTGTCTCAATTGGCTGTTCTGTCTTGTTCTGTTGTATTTCTATTAACTTCAGAATAAAATTAAAAATAAATAAAGGAAGAAAGAAAAAAAATAAGAAAAAACCATTATTTAGTAGGTTCACGGAAGGAATAAATGAATATAAAACAAACCACCAAATATAGGCCAAATGAATTTATGTGGCCCTGCATGAAGGAGCTGGAGGTGAAACAGGGGCCCCTCAGCCTTGGTTCTGGCCCAGGCCCAGCTATTAAGCTGTCCCCAAGGACTTGGGAGCGCTGAGCCACTGTTGCTCGGGCTTAACACTTTCCCATATTATGTACTCTGTATTTGCTCAGGATTAGCTGCCTTTTCGTGTGAGTTTCCGAAGTAATTTTAGATCTTCCTCGTGAAATCTCAGAGACAGAAGCAAAAGCAGAGCCGAAGACGGGTTTTCTCCCTCATTCTCACACTGTAGGCCCAGACGTCTCCATAGCAGGCAGAGTCACCGCTTGTGCCATGGGCCGGCGCTTCCCAAAGTGGTCCATGGAGGCCCTGACCTGCCCAGAGCACCTCCTGCTTAACATGCAGGTCCTGGGGCCCCCCTCACCTTCCTGTTTCTGGGCTGCTTTTTGAGACATGATCTCATTAGGTAGTCTAGGCTGGCATCAAACTCATTACGTAGCCCAGGCTGGCCTCAAACCTGCAACCCTCCTGCCTCAGCCTTCTGATTTCTGGGGTCACAGACATCACCACCATGCCCAGCTCATTATATTCTCTCGTAGAAAGACCTAGAGCAGTGAGCAGTGACAGTGAAACTTGGAGAGACCGAGGGCCCAAACTGCAACCCAAACCCACTTGTCCATCACAAAGTGCCAACGCTGCCCTCAAATCTGGGTACTCTGCCTTTAGTTTAGAAAACACGACTCATACACTATCATGTTCTGTCATAAAAGAAAAACACAACGTGTGTATAGAGGTTCGCCGCCGCCGCTGACCCAGAATGCACATTTTAGATACGCTCTTGGGTGACTTGGACCCTCACACAGCTTGGAATTTAAAATCTGTTAAGGAAAGTGGAGCCTTCCTGCCTCCTTCCGTGGCCCCTAGTTATGATGGGAGACGGCCAACAGCGCGGTACCCACACCCTCGGGGTCGCCCTCCGCTTCAGCCCTGTGCTCACAGACCAGCTCTGTGACGCTGGCGTCACCAGCCCTGTCCTACATATGACAAGGCCGGCTGGTCACCAAGGTCGAGTGCTCTTAAAATTCACCTGCAGCCCAAGTCCTTAGAACTGCAGGGTTTCAGCTGAGAAGGGCCCAGCCATTGCTCACAATCACCCATCTGCAGGAGAGCAGGGAAGGGCAGGTGCAGCCGGGACCCCAAGGTGCCAGGCAGGGGCGCTTCCAGTGCTCAAGCGAGACCAGGCTCACAGCTTGGAGAGACAGAGGTTTTGCTTTCAAACTTCGCCTTTTTTTTTTCCACATAGAACAGTACACATTTATAGGAAATATAAAAGCAGAAATGTGACTTGGAGAATAAGTTAATATTTTAAATGTCCTCAATAGGCAGAAGGACCCAGAAATAAACCATTCTGTGCCTCTTTTCTGTGGAGTTTTAGGTAGCCAAGAACAGCGAGGTGAAGATTCACAGCCTCTGTGGCCCATGGAAGGGCTTGAGGATGAGGTGAAAAAGCAAACATCAGAGCATCACTACCTGGGAGCCCACGTATGTTTAAAACAGCAAGACACACGTGTGTATCAAGTAGGCAAATACGCCCAGTGCCAGGGAGACAGCTGTCAGGAAGCTGTTGGTAAGAGTAGCAGTGAAAGGAACGAAACAGGATTCACACATCTTCTCTCTTTAAAAACATGATTTTCCTCTGTGTGTAATTTGGAAAACTACTGTAACTTCTATTTATTTATTTATGTAAGTGAAAGGCCATGCAGAGGACCCTCCTGAAGACAGAGTTTAGCGAGGGTGGAAGCGAAGACCTCGGGTTATTTGCTTGTCCATTAAGTGTGTGTTTGCTGGAAACCAGTGCAGGCCCTGGACATGAGTGGAACCCAGTTGCAGGCCCTGGACATGAGTGGAACCCAGTTGCAGGCCCTGGACATGAGTGGAACCCAGTTGCAGGCCCTGGACATGAGTGGAACCCAGTTGCAGGCCCTGGACATGAGTGGAACACAGTGCAGGCCCTGGACATGAATGGAACCCAGCACAGCCCTTTCGCAGGACCTTGGGGCGAAGACTGCAGCTGGGAGTGTAGCTTGGTGGCAGACCTGCCTCACGTGGGCAAGGCTTTGAGCTCTGACACTGCAAACAAACGGAACCAGTACCAAACTGGACTCCGCCACAGAAAGAGTGTGCTGGGGAACAGGGCTAAGAATGGCAGCATTATCGGGGACTTGGCCTTGGGAAACCAGGCAATGTTTCTGAAGGAAGTGACAGATCATGCCAGGGTTAGGAACGGGATTAATCAAACAAAACAGAACAGAATAGAACCAATAAAAACCAATCAATGAATGCAATAAAGGACTTCAAACCAAAATAAGAGTAAATCCAAAACGGCTACCATAATATATCTTGCTATCTTGGAAATAGCTTCCCATGCCATCGGATATAACAAAATCAAACAAAACAGAATAAAACCCAACCCAGCAAAATGGTGGAAATGAGAGTTTCAAAAGATAGCATGGAATTAGCAATGGCTACCACCTTCAGGAGATCCCGCATAGATGCCAGCCTGGGTACTGCTGTCCTCTGAATACATGATCAGACCACCAACCCTAGACCTGCAAGGTCTATCAAACACCACAAGCATCAAATTGCATCTCACCTCAATAGCTATTATCTCAGCCTGTGTTTCTCCAGATCAGCCAGTGGCCAATGTGGAGGGTGGGGGACTTTGTCTCTTCTTGTTTCACAGCTGGCACTGCGGAAGGAGGGGCTAGGGCCTGGCTGTCTCACTGGTGGTGGTGGCCCCTACATGGCACTGGTTCTCAGGGAGGGCTGGCTTCTTGGCGAATTTTTGTTCTCTTCCCCCACAGTCCATGAATGGCACTGACTCACAGGAGAAGGCTGGGGTCTGGCTCCTGTCCTTTTATTGTTTATTTATTTGATATTTTTACATTTCTCTCAGCAATGTTTTTGTTTCTTGCATACAGGTGTTCTTTGCCTTATTAGATTTATCCCTCAAACGTTTCATAGTTTGATGCTATTGGACAGAGTATTATTTTTAGTGATTTCAACCCAACGTTCATTTGTTCATTGCTAGTGCATATAAATGCAATTGATTTATGTATATTGATTGGCATCCGGCAACTCTCATATTAGTTCTCGCAGCCCTTTCCAATTTCATGGGATTTTCTACAAAGATGAACATCCTATCTGTAATTAAGAGAGTTTCATACTCAATCTAGATGCTGTTCCTTCTGCGTCACTGTTTCGTTTTTAGCCCCCTTGCATTGGCTAGAACCTCCAGTAAGATTTTGAAGTGATGATAGTTGATTTCACCTTTTCTCTTATCATAGGAGAAAAACATTGGCTTTTATTATTAAGCATTATATTTAAGATTTTGAGTTTTTATTTTTCTAGCTGGCCTTTGTTAACTTGAGAAACAACCCTTCCTATTTCTCAGTTGTTGAGTTTTTTTTAACCAAGAATTGATGTTAGACTTTGTCAAATTCTTGCCTTCTGCTGAGATGATATTAAGATTTTTCTTTTGTACATGTCCTGGGGATACCACCACCCCATCACGATATATAATTTCTCTTGTATATTGCTGAATTTGCTGAATGTTATCTATTGTATATATCTGAAGAAATTCTGTTAAAGAATTTTTGCTTCTGCATTCATCTTGTTTTTCCTTTGCCATATGTTTATCTCATTTTAGTATCAGTATGACCCTGGAATTATAGAATGATTTGGGAAATTTTTGAAGACATTCCTATTAACTTCTGGAAGGAATTTCATGAAACTCACCAGTAAGGCTATTTGTGCCTAGAGTTTTCTTTGTGGAAAGAACTTTTAGCTAGACAGTGAATTTCTCACCTATTTTCTCTTGCATAAGGGTTGGCAGTTTGCATGACTCATGAGATTTATCCGGGTGTCTACGTTGCCTTTGTTGACACAGAGTTATTGACGATATTCCTTACTAGCCTGATATGTTGGCACTGTCTAGGCTGAGCTTCACTGTCACTCCTGGTAACATTAATTTGTGTATTCTCTCTTTTTACCCTCCTCATGGGTCTGGAGAGCATTTATCAACTTTTTGGATATTCTCAAAGAGCTAGCTTTGGTATCACTGGTTTTCTGTGTGTTTTTTTTATGTTATCTAAATCATCAAATTATCTCTGACTTTTATTTTCTTTCTTGTAGTTATTTAAATTTAAGCTGATCTTATTTTTCTCATTTTTCAAGGTTGAGTTTCAGAAAAAAATCATTTTAAAGATAGGTTTGATGCTGTCCATTTCCTCAAAGTTCTACTTATTTGCAGCCCTTGAATTTCACAAAATGCTGGTTCAGTGTGTGTTTCTATCACATCTCTCCTCCCAATTATCACCCTCACCCCCTCTTCTCCTCTCCCTGATTCTTCTTCCTCTTGTCTAATGATAGTCTGTCCCCTTCCTTTCCGTCCTGATGTAGATTCCGTGTATTAGGGAGAACATGCGGGACTTGTCTGAGCCTCTCCTTTGCCTTCACGTGACGATTTCTAGTTCCATCCATTTTCCCACGGAAGCCACAGTTTCACTCTTCTTTATGGCTAAATAATATTCCACTGTGTATGCATCATATCACATGTTCTTTATCCTTTTTTCAGCTGATGAGCATGACCTGGTTCCATATCTTGATTTTTGAATTGTGCTGCAATAAACATGAATGTAGTTATCACCAAAGTAGGCTGACTTTAATTCCTTTGGATCTATAGCAAACTGGGTTATATGCCAGGTCTTTTTTGGGAACTTTTGTACTGATTTCCATAGGGGCTGCACTAATGTGCTGTTATGGCTTTTATCTAGATGTCCCTCCAAAACTTCTTATGCTCATAAATGGGGCTTTTTAAAACTGGTTGGATCTAGGGATTTGT
This sequence comes from Hydrochoerus hydrochaeris, assembly GCA_004027455.1. Classification (NCBI taxonomy): domain Eukaryota; kingdom Metazoa; phylum Chordata; class Mammalia; order Rodentia; family Hydrochaeridae; genus Hydrochoerus; species Hydrochoerus hydrochaeris. Next base: position 13,985 of record PVLA01005646.1, read on the forward strand.
ATGATGCTGGGATTAAGGATGGGTGGTACTAAACCAGTCCACTGATTGATTGGAACTGGCATGGTCTGGGAGTGACTGAATGGATTTACTGAGGACAGAAGCCTCCCTGGGTGTAATACCACCTAAAATGCTTGCAGCCTGGATAGGATTAAAAGGAAAGACAGGCTTCCTGCCTGCCTGCCATGGGTTGTTTCTCCTCTGTGATTTCCCTCTGCTGTGCCACCCTGCCTTGCAGCCAGCTGATAATGGACTGAAACCTCGACAAACTGTGAGCTAAATAAATCTTTCCCCCTTTAACTTTGGTGATAGCTACTTTGTCTCATTAAGAAATCACACTTGCCAAAGTGGTAGAACCCTAGAGCAACTTCAGTCACCAGGGGATTGAGGGCTTGGCAAGTCTACGGAAGTTGGAACTATATTTAGGGCTTCTTTCTAGGAACTAAAGCAGCACTGTTAAAATATGCCCCGGTATACATTTCAGCAAATAGGCATCTCCTGTCACATGTCTCTACTGTGCTCCAATCCCCTAGAAGCCTGCGTGGCCCCTGGTAGTGTTCAAATAACATTTTTAAATCCATTTAACATGGATAAACAAACCCAACAACAGGAGGCCTTCGTATGAGAACCAGTCCCAAAGGAGCACAGCGTTGGTCTAGTCTGTGTGGTCAGAAGGCGGATCCACGCTGCAGAAAACAGGTCGTGGATGTGTTTTAGTCCTTAACAGTTTCTCAGTGAGACTCACAGAGGAGGCTGGAGCTCCCTCTAGGGGTCAAGATGAAGTGGTCTCACAGTCACGACAGGAGCTCAAGGGCTGTTTGCAAGGCTCTGGATTTCATCCTCACCAATGCATTAAAAAAAAAAAAAGTAGTACTGATTCTGAAAGCCAATTTCTTTTCTAAGAAATTTTTTAAAGAAAGACTTTACGATATGACAACATCATCTGAAAGACTTTACATAATGAGGGATTTAACAACATTCCTTTGATCAAAGAAGTGATTCGGCAAATACTAAGTGTCCATGTAAAAGAAGTTTAAAAATTCACACTATACTAAGGACGGGATATTCAGGCCCAGCCCAACTCATGCTTGGACTGTCAGACTCAGCCTCGACAGAGCATGCCAGCTGCAGCTTGCAAGATAACACAATCCAGTCACACTAGCCAGCCAGTAGGCAGGTCCTGTTGTGCTGGCTCGTTTCAAGCACTTATCACCTTGGGCCAGTCAGCTCAGTCAAAGACATGACTGATTTTACCTGCGCCCCAAGCCCCTGACCTTCCCCCAAATAAATCTGCCTAACAATGTATGACAAAGCAAATGTAACCAATTTAGCATAACGTGCTATCAACTTTTGAACTTCCTGCTTGCAACATATGTAAGTTTCTGTTTAACCCCAAGTTGGGGCTGATGATTTGGAACTGAATTTCTCCAAACCACTGGTAATGAAACTGTTGCCTTCCAAGCACCTTGGTGCTGCCTGTTTTCCATGTCTTCCGTCTGGTTCGGTTTCAGTTCTGCAATATCGATCATACCAACCACTTTGACATGTTTAAATTGAAGTTGCTTTTTACATTTCTTTTTTTTTTATTTAAAGAGAAAAAAACAGGAAAAAGGTAGAAATATTACAGAATTTCAAGAAAAGAAGATAAACAGTAAGAAATCACTAGTTGATAAATTACATATTGTTCTTTTAGAAATAGTTATTCAAGTTACAAAATCAAAGCACAGAAAATGGGCACTAAAGCAGTGAGAGTGCAAACAGATCTGTTCAACAATCCAACAAGAACCTAGAAATATGGTCATCAATCCCACACACTCAAACATACATGCAGCTATATCTTTTATAGTGCTTCCTATTTCCTCTTTTTTTACAATAGCAATTATACATTTTTAAAATTTTATTTAAAGAGAAGAAAAAAAAGCAAAACAGAAAAAAGAGTAGCAGCAATACAGAATTCTAAAAGAAAGAAAGAGGAGAATGAGAAAAAGCCCTACTAAGAAATCAGTAATTTATAAATTACATATTGTCATCCTGGATGTAGTTGTTCAAGTTACAAAGTTAAAGGGTACATAGTAGATATTCAAACAGTCAGACTACAAACAGTTCTGCTCAAAGATATAACAAAGATTCAGCAATATGGTCATCTATTTTACACACTCAAACATACATGCAGTTATATCCCTTAGAGCACTTTCTTTTCCTCTCTTTTTTACAATAGCAATTACACATTTTGGTTTTATTACTCTGGTAGTTCTTATTTATTTTTTACAGTAGAGACACAATATGATATTTATAAATATGATTCTTATTTATTTCACTAATAAAGATAGCCTCAAGTTGTCTCCATTTGCCTATGAAGACCTCAAGGTCATCCTTTTTTATAGCTGAGTAATATTCCATTGTATAAAAACCTAAAATGATTAAAAGAGATAGAGAAGTCACTACATACTTGTTAGTGGGAAAATTTAAGAGGAAGAACTAACAATTATAAATATATATGTGCCAAATACAGGAGCACCCAACTATATAAGACAGATACTAATGGACATGAAAAACCAAATACACAAGAACACAATTATAACAGGAGATCTTAACAGCCCAATGTCACAAAGAGATAGATCAACTAGACAAAAAGTCAGCAAAGAAATAACAGAACTGAATCATACCTGTGAGCAATTGGACTTAGTAGATTTTTACAGAGTGTTCCACCCAACCACATCAGAATATACATTCTTCTCAGCTGCACATGGGACATTCTCCAAAATAGACCTTATATTATCCCATAAAACATTCTTAAGTAAATGCAAAGGTATTTAAATCATACCATGCATAATATCTGAGCATGGTGCACTGAAATTGGAAATTAATGGCAAAAGAAATTGTAAAACCTGCAAAAATACATGGAAATTAAATAACAGCCTTTTGAACAACCAGTGGGCTACAGATGAAATTAAAGGAGAAATAAAACAATACTTACAATTCAATGAAAATATATAAACAACATACTGTAATCTGTGGGATGCAATGAAAGCAGTCTTAAGAGGAAAATATATAGCAATAAATTGTTATATCAAGAAAACAGAACAAGCACAAATAAACAACCTAATGCTCCATCTCAAGCTTCTAGAAAAAGAAGAGCAAGCTAAACCCAAAGCTCATAGAAGAGAGGAAATTGTAAAGATTAGAGCAGAAATCAATGCAATTGAAACTGAAGTTGATTTTTAAAAACAGTCTTATACACCATAATTTTTATCACTTTCTTTATGTTGTGCATTGTATTTTTCAGAGATGTTAGAATTCAATTGAACTGGAGCCAGGGATCTATCTCAGCAGTATAGCACCTGCCTGGTAAGAGTGAGGTCATGTATTTGGTTCCCAGTACCACCCCCAAAAAGAATTAAATTGAATCTCAAGTTTTACCACCAAGAAATTATTAGATTATGTAAACATTTCTAATAATTAAGACATAGAAGAGTTTTGGGGTTTTGTTTTTAGTATTTTAACACATGCATATTTAAAATTCTTTGCAATCTACTTTCCAAAGTAGCCTGGAAAGAAGCTGAATTTTCAACTGCTTTCTCTAGAATGCAATCTGTAAAGTAAAGTAAATACTTTTATACTCCTCAAATTATACCCATTTCCTGTTCATTTCACCTGGAGGCCAAAACAGATGGAGAAAACAAGAAGGATGAGTATTCTTGGATGAAGCCCAGTGATATGGTTCTTCCTCTGGATGCGAAGCAGTGTCTTGGTCTGATTGCATGGCTATAGTAAAATACCATAAACTGGGTGCCTTATAGACAATAGGAGTCCAAGACCAAGGAGGCACCAGATTTGATGTCTAGCAAGGACCCATTTCTTAATTCATAGGGTGGCATCTTCTAGCTGTGACCTCACATGGTGAAATGGTGTAGGTGGTTTTTGGGGGTGCTTTAAAAATCTGATTCATGACCTCATAACTTAATATCTTCCCAATGGCTCTACCTCCTAACACCACCTCATGTGTGGTTAGGTTTCAATATAAGAATTTGGGGGAGGGGAACACAGCCATTTTAGCCACAATAGATATTGTATTTATGTGATGGGGTCAAGGACCATTTGATTGTACTGAGATCTGACACTACCATGATCGTGTACACCTTCTTGGGCCTTGTTGGAGAAAGTCAGGGAAAAGTGATCTCTTTTCTAGATCGTGAACTGCAGGCTCTGGGAGATCACCAGATGGAGATTATGTGCCCAACAGTAAAATCAGAATGAAGAAAGCAGATCTGAGAGACAAATTGGGAGTGTGGTCTGAATGAAATGAAACACCTGGTTCCAGCTGAAACAAAATCTACCTCTGGAACTGTGATTATACGAACCAATAGATTCAGTTTTGAAAGTCCATTTCTGTCCCTGACAGCCATAAGTGTACTGATTGTAGTAATTTCCACTCTTTTCAAGCTCTGTAGCTGGTGCAGTATTCTGAGAGATCGCTATCCTGGGTTCTGATCACCCTACACCTAGCTCATTCTGTTTTCAACATAAAGTCAAATTACGATAAAGATAACAGTGTTTGTTCTCCTAAAGCACACAGCTTTGTTTTTAATAAGGTTAGCATCTTTGCTAAATTCATTTAGCAAATTTACTTCACTTTTGCTAACTAGATATTATAAGGGCAAAACCAATGATAGGAGTAACCAGAATTGAAATTCAGTTTAACTCCGAGTAAGTGGCGATAAACCATGGAAAGACACATACACTTTGACAGAGTGGTTGTTATGGATGGAGAGGGGAGGGAAAAGAGCAAGAGAATTTGCCAATTTACAATGTGATCAAGAGTACCCTGAAATAACTGGACTAAATACAGGATTATACAATGACATTAGACTCCTTCTTTGTTGACACGAAAAGATCCAAAACCAGCAATTGAGATGATCCCCAAATTAGCCTCAGAAGAGAACTGTCACCACAGGCCTGGCATGTCTTCATTTCTTCCTTCTTCCATGCTTAGTGTGTACGTGCTGCCTGGCAAATAGGCACTGCGGATTTATCAGCGAATAGCACCAAGAAAACTTCTGACATCAAAAAGTCACAATCTGTAAATTCAAGAGTATTAGAGTGCGATAACTTATCATTTAATGAAAGTATATCTCACAGACATTACAGGACACAGGAAGAAATCATGGATTGTGCTTAAGGAGACAAGGGTTTCATAGAAGTGTTTATAAGAGTCAGACTTGAAAGATTTTAGCTGAAATTCTTATTAAAATCTACTGTAAAGGGCCTGACACCTCACAGTCTCCACGCTAATGCATCAGTATCTGAGTTTCTTTCTACCAGGGATCAGACTGCACCAACACAGCACAAATACTTCACAGTCTCTTGGAATCCCTGCCATCACCAGTGATTTCAAGACTAATAATTCAGGGTTTAAGACCCAGACTCTAGCTTCAAATCCAGATTTCACCACTTGCTAGCAAAGCAAGTTTCTGTAAGACACTAAGGAAGGTACTCTAAAAACAACTGTGTCCTTTTTGAAAAGACAAATCATGTGTCTCAAGGGAGGAGGATTTGTAAGCCCTACCAACCCTTTGCTTGAGGTGTCTTTGGTTAAAAATCATGCTCGCTTATTCATACAAAGTATAGATTTCTAACTGCCATCTTGCATCCCAAAGAACATCGATAAAAGTCACAGGCACACGTCTCCATGGCTCTTTAATTTCCATCTCAGAAATGAGGTCAAAAATAGCAAAGAGCCCTAATCACCGCCATCACCTGGAGTGGTTTGGGCACTGGGCAGCTTAGTGAATGATCAGAGGCTCTTGGTTCAAATCCTAGCTGGCCGCTTATTAGCAGAGGTGCCTTGGACAAGTTATAGCTTCTCTACTGAGCTTCCGCATCCGTAAAATAGGGACTTTGGCTGTGTAGGATTAAAGGAGAAAACATACTGCAAAATGATATGCAAATCTGCACACACAAAAACTTAGCCATTTTATGGTTATTATTTTTGGATAAAACAACCACCCATCTGTCTGCACCGAGGTTGGACTGTAGACTGGAGCACAGTCCCCTTCCTGTCCCCTCCACCACGGAGAGTTCTGTGCCAGCCTGGGGGCAGCATGGGTGCAAAACTGAAGAATCTCACTTTCTTCTGGCAGGGATATGAAAGCCATGCATCGAGTACCTTTGATGAGATGGAACAGAAGGCAAATCCCGTTACCGGAACTTCAATCAAAAGAGCCAGGGCACAGCTCAGCCCGGGAAGAGGGAGCAGCCTAAAATTTGGCAGACTTCAAAATGGGCTATTTCTTTAGGGTGCTGGTCCACTTCCTCTGCCACACACACACGGACATGATGAACATACAGACTCTCGTCACACGGCGGATTTTCAGCCACGGTGTGAGTGAGGACTTTTCTCCCTGCAGGACACACACAGCCTGTGAGCAGAGCTGGGGGTGCCTGGTGGGCGCTCTGCAGACATTGCTTCATGAGGGGCTACGACTGCTTCCCTCTAACAGTTCCAGACCTGCACCCCACCAGACTCCCTCCTTCAAAAGTCCAATTCTGATTCTGGAAAGTCCAATTCCAATTCTGCACTTGGGGGCAGTCAGCTATGGTAATGTACAGTGACATAAACTCTGGGGTTAAGGTCACATGGGAGAAGGAGGTGGTGGCCGGAGTAAGCACAGTGGCCGGTGCTGGCCATCTGGAGGAGGCTGAGGCGAATGAGGTGCATCGACAGCAAATGCAGACAGGAACCCTCAAAACCCCAGGGAGAAGGACAGCGAGCCTGTCCCCAGTTCCTGGCTCCTGGTCTGCAGCTTCTCTCCTCTCCCTGGGATTTGGGAGACGCCCCACGTGCTTCCCATAGACTCTTCGCTTTGTCTCCCACACTTCGAGCTGGCAGAGACAAAGCCTGTGCAATCAAATCCTCCCTCAGTCAGGGATTTGCCGAGGTGTCCAAAGAAAGATGATCAAAGGTTCCGGACAGTTAGCGACTTTCAAGGGAAATATTCTCATGACTTGGGTGTCACAACTACTGGGCAGAAGGAAGTACGTTTCCTTAGACTCATCCCTGAAGAGCCACTGCCGCCTTTCCGAAGCTTTAGGATACTCCTGTAGGTTCTCACGATGGTCCTCCGGGGCCCAAGCTCTCCCCGCGCTTGCGGTGCATCCAGAGAAAAACGCTTCTGACAAACACGAAGGGCCCTATGTAGAAGTTCCCATTACTTTAAGTCACTTACGTTTTGCATTCACAAAACTGAAAAACGTATCAGAATATTTTCTAAGGAGAGCAGAGGGTTAAAGGTTTGCAACAATCTGCATATACCGACAGTGCTCTAATTCTCTTCTTCTGTTTTGGGACAGTAGGCCGATTGCGTGGCTGTGATGTGACATACTTTAGAAACCTTGGTGTTTTCCCCAAACCTTGCTCTATTTTCCGTCCCTCCCTGATGGCAGCTGGGTCTGTCCCGGTGCTCAGAACAAGAGCATCTGAGTAATCTCTGCCTCTTCGCCTCTTCGCCCCTGGTTACAGGGTGGATGATCCCTCTAAAAGTATTTATTTTTATCTTGTGTTTCTTTTTAATTTTTTTAATTTTAAAGAGAATAAAACAAAACAGAATAAAGCAAATCAGAACAGAACAATGCAAGCAACGCAGGGCTTCAAAACAAGACAACAGGAGATCAACAGTGGCTCCCATAATGTCTCTCATTTTCTTCAAAATAGCTGTCCACATCTTCACACATAATAAAATCAAACAAAATGAAGTAGAATGAAACTAATCAGAACAAAAGAATAAAAGCATTACAGGACTTTGTGTGTGAAAATATAAACAGCTATTTTGAAGAAAACAAGAGACATTATAGGAGCCATTGGTGATTTCCCATTGTCTTGTTTTGAAGGACTGTAATGCTTTCATTCTTTTGTTTTGATTGGTTTTGTCCTGTTTGATTTCTAAAATTATTTCTAAAAGTCCTAATCTCCAGAACCTCAGAATATGAAACTATCAGTGCGCCTCCATTTGTGATAGGTCTGCTTTCTTGGGAAGACCCTGTGCTTCTGAGCTATGCCCTGGTCCTCCGAGATTTGTTTTTCAAGGAGAACTAACCTTTAAGCATTTATCAGCAGGACACTATTGTCTTCCACAACCATCATGAATAAAATGTCACAAAAATTTCTAAGTTTACTTCTGACACCACATGGGATATCAGAACTTCGTTCATTGGGCTTAGTTTGCTCCTCAGAAGCTAAAAGCTGGGGGAAAAGCCACTGGGAATAGATTCCACACTCTTGTCAGAGTTGGTGTGGTGTGTTTGTCTGTTGTGATCACTGCCAAGAAGATCAGAGATTAAACATTGTCTCGGTCAAACCAGGGGTTACGACCTATGGTTGAGCCTGTATAGAGGTTCTCAAGGCCATCGCTGAAATTAACGATACGACTACTGGAACCAATTTAATTGAATGGGTACCACGATGAGAAATGATGAAAGATGGAGAGAAGACCAGGCCCTGGTCCTCACAGTCCTCAGAGTGACAGAGACAGCGTCACGTGCTAGGAGCTAAAAGAGATGTGTATGGATTCCTCACCTTACAGAGCCATTAATCAAGGTGATGTGTTTTTGCTGTTTTTCTTGGTTATCCATATATTATCATAAAAAAAAAAACCCACAAACCTGGTGGTGACAATTTGGCTACAGTGCAGATGGTCATTGAATCTTGCCTTCTGCCCATCCCGAAAGGGGCCAGGCTGGTGCTCACCTCTTCTGGTGGCGGAGAAGGGCACAGGGCAGAGGAGGTAAAGGAACAGAGGTCGGGAAATGCGATGTCCCGCCAGCCCTTCTGAGGCACAGGTGGCAGAGGATGGATTCTCACCACCAGCACAGGCTGAGGACGTCAGCGAGCATCAGCCAACCGCGAGACGCCCCGAAACCCCTGCCAGACCCAGGACACGCAGAGACAGGGACCCTGCCGCGCTGCAGTGGCTTGGGCGGTACGTCACCCGAGTGCTTGTCTACTTCCACACTCGCAACGGGAAAGCAAAGGTACCAGTTTGGAGGATCAATCATTGCGCTGAGGCAGAGCAGACATCAGCCACCAGGTGGCGCCAAATGCAAAAGTACCCCGCGAGTCCAAGCCTGGGCTCTCATTTTGCAGTAACACGACTCTTTTTTTTTTTTTTTTTAAGAATAAAACCAATCAAAACAAAGTGTAAAAGATACAGGACTTCAAAGCATTACAAAATCAACAATAGTTACCACAATGCCTTTTGATGTCTTCAAAATAGCTGCAGATAACTTTGGACATAGCAAAAATCAAACAGACCAGAGTAGAATAAAAACAATAAAAACAAAACAATGAATGCAATAAAAGACTTCAAAATGAGTCTATAGAAAGTCCAAAATCGCTACCATAATATATCTTGCTATCTTTGAAATAGCTGCTCCTGCCATCAGATTTGACATAATCAAAAAAAAAAAAAAAGAGAATAAAACCCAACCTAACAAAACAATGGAAATGATATAGGACCTCAAAACAAGACCATAGGGAATCAACAGTGGCTGCAGCCCTCAGAAGAGATCCCCCACTAGATGCCACACTGGGTACCGCTATCCTCTGAACATATGATCAGATCACTGGCCCTAGACCTGTAATGTTAGTGAAGCACCAAAGCACACAGGCATCCAATTGCATTTCACCTCCATAACTGTCATAGCCTGTGCTTCTCTGGATAAGCTAATCGCTCGCAGTGAGGGAGAGGGGATTGGTCCTTCCTGTTTGCCAGCCCGTGCAGAAGGGGCTGGGGTCTGGTGTTCCAGTCTGGCAGTGGCCTGTGCATGGTGCTGGTTCCCAGACTGGGCTGTATTTCCTATCATTGTATACCAATCCAAAACTATCTACTGTGGGAATCTGGAACACATAATGAATGCACTTTTACTGTTCTTCCTTCCTGATCTCTTTCACTCTTCTCTTGATAATATCTTCTTTATTAAAAATATATTGACAACTTCCCACTGTGACCCCAGCCTCCAAAGCAGCATCTCATGAAGATCTGGCCAACTTCTCCATCTTTAGGCCTTTTCCTTTCAGCCTAAACCTGCTGAGCTCTTTTCTGCAGTTTTGCCTAAAGACCCTGTCTGCAGATAAAACTAATAAAATGCCACAGGGTAGGATACCAGGGTCAGACACAGCAAGAAATCGTGTGATTCATGGAGTTGTATAAATTAGCGGAGCCAGCTAGCAAACACACACTTAAAGTCTTGGGTTTTTTTGTTTTATTTTACTATTTTCTGATTTTCATTAGTATATGTTTGCAGTACATAATGATTGCACTCATCATGGAGAGTTGGTCCGTGTATAACACACATCATTATTCTTTTCCCCTTTTCTCTCTCCTCTCCCTCCATCTCTTGTTTTTGTTTGTTTTTGGTATCGGGGATCGAACTCAGGACCTTGCGCTTGCCAGGCAGGCACTTTGCCACTGTGCTAAATCCCCAGCCCTCTCTCCATCCCTTGATCCCCTTTTAACAAAAGATCCATCTCCCTGTTCCTTACTCTCTTTTTATTGTGCTCTGTATTTATATTTTGGATTCCTCATCTAAGAGACACCACGTGATGTTTAAGCTTGAGTGTCTGATTTATCTCACTTAACACATCTTACTCCAGAGAAAAATGGCCTTCACCAAGAAAGCAAATAGAACAAATGCTGGCCAGGCATTCAGGGAGAAAGGAACCCTTCTCCACTGCTGGAGGGAAGGTAAACCAGTACAGCCACCATGGAAATCAGTCTGCAGATTCCTAAAAAACTACAACTAGCAACTCCATTCGACTCAGCTACTCCTCTTCCAAGTTTCCCGCTGGAAGAGATAAGCCTCTTTTTAAAGTAGTTTTGCAAATCTCTGGAATGTCTGGCTTTATGAAAGACTGTCATCTGCATGTAACCTGTGACAAAATGTTCTCTTGTAGTGAAAAGGACTTCGCGTGTTCTACGTCTCCCTCAGAACCTTACCCTAAAGTAGGTGCAATACTGAGTCATCTCAAAGTTGTCTTCTCAACCCATGCTGACTGTGTCTTACCTCAGCTTAGACCATTGTACCCACCACCTCCTCAAAGAGATCCGTAGAACACTCTCCACCGGCTAGCTTCTATCCAGTCCTGGTTACAAAGTGATTCACTCAAAACATGAGGAGCAAATAAATACACGAAGAAATGTTCATCATCACTGGTCATTCGAGAAATGCAAATTAAAACAACACTGAGATTTCACCTCACTCTGGAAAGAATCACTGCCATCAAGAAATCAACTGATAACAAATGTTGGTGAGGCTTCGGGGAAAAAGGAACCCTGCTCCACTGTTGGTGGGAGTGTAGACTGGTGCAACCACTATGGAAATCCATATGGAGAGTCCTCAGAAGACTAGGATTGGAAGTTCCATTCAATCCAGCTTTTTCCTTCCTGGGTATTTTCCCAGAAAAACTGAAAAGGTCATATCACAGTGATATATGTACACCCATGTTCATAGCAACACAATTTGTAACAGCTAAATCTCGAAAAAAACCTAAATGCCCATCAACTGCAGAGTGGATGAAAAAGATGCGGTATTTTTATACAGCAGAATATTACTCAGCTATAAAAAGGATGATCTTGAGGCCTTTATCAGTAAATGGTGACAACTTGAGGCTATCCTCAAGTCTCACTTATCCTCATAAGTGAAATAAATAAGTCTCATATTTGCAAATATCACATTCTCTCTAGTGTAAAAAGTAATAAAAACTGTAGGAGAAATAAGATCCAAAATACGTAATAGATATTGTAAAAAGAAAAGGGAAGGAAAGTGCTCTAAAGGATATAACTGTGTGCATGTTTAAGTGTGTAAGACAGATGATCATATTACTAAGTTTTTGTTGGATCATTGAACAGAATGGTTTGCACTGTCATTGTTTGATTGTCCACTTTTTATGCATTAATTTTATAACTTGAACAACTACTTCTATGATGACAGTATGTAATTTATCAACTAGTGAATTCTTAGTGTTAATATTTTTTTGAAATTTGTATTATTTCTACTCTTTTTTCTGTTTTGCTTTTTTCTTTAAATAAAAAAAAAACAAAGCATGAGGAGCCTCACACCCACGTGGCTCCCCACTGCCTGCAGGATGGAGCAGGTCCCACTCTGACTACGTGTTTCTTCCCGCTCCTGTCCCTGCCCCTCAACCCACCTTTGGAGCCCTTTTCTGGCCCATGCTCCTTGGTTCCAGTTTTTCACATTATTCCAGGCTTTCTGCCAGGGAAATCTTTGGTTCTCAGGAAAACTAAGTGACAACAGAAGCAAAGGACTGCATGCGCCTTAAGACAGCAAAAGAGTGACAGGGAGAGGGAACAAAGATATTTTCTCATCATTTCCATGGTTTCCACTGGGAAAGCAACTTGTTCTAGTCCTTCAGCAGCCAGTGGGCTGAGGCATGTCCGAGTTGGTACGGTGATGCTGGAAGACACATTTTCCCAAGCAGATTTGGCCATTTTCACACTGCACAACTGCAGAGATTAGTTTAAAATGCCAAATGTGAAAATAAGTCTCTGAAGCTAATTTCATTCCCCACTGTGTATAAATCTTCGATTGTGGAAATAACTGACTTTACTATTTTCTTAAATTTTCATTCATCAGTGCAAAACATAATCACACCTCCCTCCTGAGTTTTATCTGATATACCTAACTTTGATTAGGAGTGTCAAAGTTTTTAAGATTAAAAAAAAAACCTTTCAGGTGTGAATCAAATACAATAAAATCACCTATTTTACATTCACAGTTGTATGAAATTTGGCAACATATGTAATTCTATAACCAGCCACATAATCAACATAAAGAATATTTCCATCATCTCAAAACATCCCTTGTGCCCTTTGGTAATCCAACCCTTCCCTTCTGTCCAAGGCCTCAGCAGCCACTGACCTTTTTTTTCTCTTTCCAGAGTGTCCTAAACGAAATTAAATAGTCTGTTGCCTTTGATTCTGTCCTCTTTTCCCTCAGCACAATTCCTTGGAGATTCGCTCATGTGTTAGTAATTCGTTTCCTGTTATTGCTGGATCATGTTCCATTGCGTGGACATGAGAGAACTGTTCATTCATTAGCCTGAACATAAACCCAAAGATTGTTTCAGGGCTTTGGTGATTATGAATAAAGCTCCTATTCGAATGTCGCGTGGGCACATGTCAATATTTCCCTGGGATCACTAGGACTAAAGGCAAGCGAATGTTTGATTTTACAAGCAATTAGGAACTATTTGCTTAAGTGTCTGTATCATTCTGTATTCATTCTCATACATGTGAGAGTTTCAACACTACATTCTTCCTACATCTGGTGTTTAAAGGTAGCCATTTCGATAGGTCCATAGTGATACTTTATGGTTCCTAATTTTATTTCTGCTGCCCTTTCATTAAATATTTGTTGAAACCAGTGAATCAAGAGTAAGAACATACAGAGAGAACATTGGTATCTATGCAAAAAGTGTTTCTCAGGCACAACCCGCTCAGGACCCCCTTCTGTCTCTTCAAGCAGAAGCTTTCTCTCCATAAATATAGTCTACTCTTAAAAAAAAAAAAAACATTTCTTATTCGGAACTGTGAGGCATGAAAGAAATGCAATGCTAAACCATCTGAAATCACTGAATTTTAAAACTATTTTTCGCATCTTATTGTTGATAAAAAAACCTTTTCCTCCCATAAAAAAATGGACACTCACCATAATATAGAATATACAGTGGTACCTCGTTTCACAAACTCAATTCTCTACACAAATCTGGTCGCACGCTGAATTGAACAAGAACCAAATTAAATTTTCCCATAAGCTTAACATTGAACCTAACCATTGAATTGGATTCAGTTCTCTTCCAACTCAGTAATTAAAACAAAAGCAACAGATATTTATTGAGCCCAGCTATAGATACTGTTATGGTTGATACATTGTGTCAACTTGAGAAGTTTAATAGTTTAAATGAGGGACTCAGCAGGGAGCCAGGGTCCTTTCTTTGTAAATATCCTCAGCCTGTGCAAGAGGAGGGCAGGGAGATTTTGTGAGTGCTACACCCACCCTGGTAGAGAGGCTTGTTTCTTCTGCTTTTGCTCTGGCTTTTTGGCTCTGGCTGCTGCCTTGCAGTGTTGCCCCAATGCAATGCTACCCTGCCTTGGAACCAGCTGATTATGGACTGAAACCTCCACAAACAGTGAGCTAAATAAACCTTTCCTTCCTTCATTTTGGGTGTCAGGTGTTTTGTCCCAGCAACGAGAGAAAAGTAACCAAGACATATACAAATCATCATTTGTCCCCAATGTCACTTTCTTCTGTTCTCACAGGTCTTCCTTCTAGCTTCCTGGGTGACTGCATGAAGATTCCATTCTCAATCTGCTCTGCAGCAAACTGTTCCTCTGTATTGCACAGTTGCATGTGGGATATCCCTTCAATAAAGTTGGCTTGTACCTTTTACACCTTTTCTACTTTGTCCTGCCTACCTGGTGACTAGAGCTGAAGACAACACCATCACCCATGGACCAACCTTGGCAGTGAGGTCACCTCCTGCCCAGGCTAGCGCTAAGGCAGAGGCAGGCTGAATTCCTGAGGATCTCGTGTCCCACTCCAGCCTGGTACTCTTTATCTCTGAACCTTTGTATGGGAGAAATAAACTATTGTACGCTGCATGAGTACTCCTCACTCTTCTTTCCTCTGGACTTTTACACAGGAGAAGTGAAGTCAGCCCCAACTCAATACCCACATCATGCTGTCCAGGGGAAGAGCGTGTTCCCTGCCTTCTGATTTTGAGCTCCCATGTGTAAATTCTTCACGGGTAGAAATAACCACAGTGTGCTGGTCCCGGCCTCGGTCCTCCGAGGTCTCCGGCACCTCTGCTGGCTACCTCACTCCTTTTCCTTTACCGGAGGGCAGCCCTCATGAGCCCACCCTCTTTGTACAGGTCTAGAAGGACAGAGGCCAGCCCGGCCCAACCAAGACCTTCAGAGAGAAGCCAAGTGTCTTGGCAGCCGAGGCCAGAGAGCTCACAGTATTTCTACCCGTGAAGAATTTACACATGGGAGCTCAAAATCAGAAGGCAGGGAACACACTCTTCCCCTGGACAGCATGATGTGGGTATTGAGTTGGGGGTGACTTCACTTCTCCTGTGTAAAAGTCCAGTTGCACCCAGTGCAGCTCAGCAGAAAGCGGCCAGCTGCCGCAAAGGGTCCCCCAAGCACTGGTGGGTTTGCAATGGTTCGGGATGTGGAGGAAAAATAACGCAAAGCCCGGGCTACCCCAGAAGTGTGTAAGCAAAATGAGGGGGAAGGAGCCAGGTTAATCTAAGAAAGGGAAGTCTTTCAAGTCTTCTATAATAACTGGGTAACTGTGGGAAAGGAAGGGGAAAAAAAGGAAGGGAGGAAGGGAGGGAGAGAGGGAGTGGGGGAGAGAGGGAAGGAAGAGTGAAACTTGACCTCTAATTCACTCACTACACAAACCTTAAACTGAGCTAGATCGTAGACCTAAACATAAACGCCACAAAGGTGAAGGCTGTATTTCCCAGTCTCATTGTACTGAGTGCCGCCCTGCCTTACTGTAACAAAGATAATCCATGCAACATACTAGTTATGTGCCAGACACTGATAAAGCACTTGTATGTGTATTATTTGATCTCATACTGCAAACAACTCCATATGGCTGGGCTTCATGGCACATGTCTATAATTCCAGCTTTTCTGGAGGTTGAGACATGAGGATTGTAAATGCATGCTGTTTGGGCGATTTAGCAAGACCCTGTCTCAAAACAATGAATGAATGAATGAATGAATGAATGAATGAATGAATGAATGATTGGGGAGGTTCCAGTAGGTATGTGACTGCAGACAGCTAAGCTACGCTGTGCTTATGCTGTTCATTGCATAAAAGAGTCATATTTTCTAATTAAGTTTTGGAGATAAAACTATGTCATCACATTGGGATCATCATTTTCATACCAAATTGACAAAAACATCACTGTGAAATTGATGTGGGAAAGCATGAGCTTTGGGGAGATTTATCTTTTCAGCAGGTAATCTGTGATGTTTTGGCAACTACAGAGAACAGATGGAAGCTTTCTGACTGTGTCAGTGTTGGACAGGGGACATTAGCAAACTGGCAGAGACCTGCCTGAGATTAATTCAGGGGAGAAGAAGAAAAGGAAGTATTGTCACCCAAATAGCTTATCAATACCTTTTGTTTCCCTTGAAAGAAACTGAAAGCAATTGCATGTGTTTTCTTTTCTTCTTAGCCATCGCTAAGACACATCTGAAATTCAGAGATACATTGGGTTCAATCCACTTGGTTCCTTGACTAATTCATGCATAAGTCTGTACAATACACACAAGTCCATGCAACACTTTCAAAACAGCTTTACTGAGGTGTAACTCACCTAACATACAATTCACTCATTTAGTGTATATAAACACAATGACTTAACATTTCATTGATGTGCATCTGCCATCAAAGTCAAGCCTACATTTTGTTCCTTACCCCAAAAAAGAAATTGTATAGCCTTCCCCACCAGCTGCCTCAATTTCCTCCAGCCCTAGCTTACTCATCTACTTTCTATTCTGGATGAATTCATCTGTACATATAAATGTAATCATATGATATTTGATACCTTATGACTGTTTGCTTCCACTTGGCATATTTTCAGTGTCCTACCATCTTACACTCTGCATCATTTCTGTTTATTGCCAAATAATACTCTAATGTTTATCCGCTCATCAGCTGATAGACATTGAGTCGCTTCCATTTTCTGGTATTGCCCATGATGCTGCTATGAATTTTCATATACACATTTTATGTCAACAACTGTTTTCATTTGTCTGGCATACATACCTGTGAATAGAATTGTTAAATAACGTACAAATTCTATGTTTAACCATTTGAAAAACTGCCACCATTTTCCAAACTAGTTAATAATACCACCAGAAACACATGGAGGTTCAAATTCCTCCATTCCTTTTCCAACATTTTTTATTTTCTGTTTTATTATAACCATTCTAAGAGGTGTAACATTGCATCTCATTGGTTTTATTTCCATTTCTCTGATGGCTATCAATTTTTTTTTTTTTTACATTACCAAGGATCAAACTTATGACCTCGTGCTTGCCTGGCAGGCGCTTATGCCACTACGCTAAATCCCCGGCCCTGATGGCTATTAATATTAAGCATCTCTTCATGAGCTTATTATCTATTTATGTATTTCTTTGGAAAAGTGTCTATTCATACCCTTTGCCTGTTTTAACTGGGTTGCATTTTTATTATTGACTCATAATAGTTCTTATATTTAAGATCTGGGTCCCTTACTAGATATGTATTATTTGCGAAAATATCAACCAATCTGTGGTTTGTCTTTTCACCTTCACAGCTAAAAAGAGCTTGGGAAGACAGGTTAACTTACCATTTGAAGGTCATTATTACCTGGTCCCTCTTTGTCGGTCTTGGAAATAGCACCCCATTTTTTTCTTTTAGTGATGGACTTTCCTTATCCAATCTCGGTCTAGATAATTCAGGTAGAGCTGACCCCTACCCCAGGCTTCAGAATGGACCCATGAGGCAGATTAGAACCCTTACATTAAATCAAGACCCAGTGGTGGGGTACTGGAGCATGTGGTAGCACTATTTCTAGTGTTCAGAGAGACTTTTCTATGATTTTCCATGGTGACCCTCCCACCTTTCCAGAATAGACCCATGAAGCAGATTAGAACCCTTTTCAAGAGAAAAATCATACAGGTTATGTGAATAGAGAGAATTTAACATAAATATATCAGGCCGGGTGTGGTGGTATAAATTGAGCATGGTGGCACCTGCCTATAATCCCAGCACTCAGGAGGCTGAGGCAGGAATGGCAACTAGTTGAGTGTTGCTAGTTGGAGGCCAGCCTGGGTTACATAGTGAGTTCAAGGCCAGCCTGAGCTGCATAGCAAGACCCTATCTCTACATAAATAAAGAAGTATCAACTAGGCATAAAGTTGTTAATAGACATGGATCGTTCCCCAAAGGCACTTGGTCCTCAGTGCAGCAACAGGCGAGATGGGGCATTAGAAAGTGCCTGGGTCATGAGGGCTCTAACATTGTCCATGGATTAATGCATTGATGCAGCAGTCCCCAACCTTGTTGATCTCAGTGACCAGTTTTGTGGAAAACAATTTGTCCATGGACAGGGGTAGGGAAGTGAGTTCCTTTTTTATTACTGTATGTTTGTGGTACACAATAATTCCATTCCCTGGTGCCAGCATCACAGCCTCAGACCGTCAGGCATTTGGTTCACATAAGGAGTCACAGCCTAGATGCCTTATTTGCAATAAAAGGTAGAGCTCAGTGGTGATGTGAGTGATGGCACATGGCTATAAATACAGACAGAACAAAGCTTTGCTTATCTCCCACCGCTGTGCAGCACAGTTCCTAACAAGCCATGAAAGGGTCCAGGCTATGGCCTGGGTGTTGGCCCCTGCACTGATGGATTCAGTTTGATGGCATTCTTAGGAGGTGATGGAACTTGGGAATGGGACCTAGCTGAAGAAAGCATACCCTTGGGGACTGTCTGTGGCCCCTGTCTCTTTCTCTTCTAATCTCGTCGTTTCCCTGCTGCCATAAAGTGAGCAGCTCTTCTTCACAACATTTCTACCTCCCTGTAGCCCAGCTGATCATGGACTGAAGCCTCTGAAACCATGAGCCAAAATCAGCCTTCCTGCAAGTTGTCCTTCTTAGGCATTTTGTCATAGTGATGGAAAGCCAACATAGCAAGAGACAAGATAAGTAAAAACAGAGCTCTAGGATTTTGGAAAGTAGGAGCCCTGTGAGCTGAGATATCTGAGAAGATGGCATTCATACCTTCTCTATTGTGTTAATGTCTCTCAGCTCAAAGGAGGCCCCAAGGCTGAGTGCCAGACAAATCTCAGAATGGTTTCTGGTTCTCGGGTGGGGAGGAGGTGGGTGTGATGGGAAAACCGGTTCTGCAAACATAGCAAACTGGAGAGAAATAACTTTGGTAAGAAATGGCTGCTTAGAGTGAAGGAGTGACACTGACTGGAGGAGACATGAGCATTAATTTCACAGGAAGCGCCAGGAAGCAGTTGCCCTCTTCCTCCTCCATCCCCCTTCCACCCCCTGCTTCTTGAGCCCCTTACGGAAGAAGCTAACAAGAAGTGGAACTAGAGAACTGAGATTTGCAGTTCAGGCTCCACCATCACAAGGCAGAGAACAGAGAGGTGGGAGGGTCATCATGGAAAATCACAGGAAAGTCTCTCTGAACGCTAGAAATAGCACTACCACGTGCTCCTGGTACCCCACCACTGGGTAAGGATCCAGAGGAAATGAAATCAGTGTGCAGAAGAAACATCAGCTCTTCCAGGTTTTTTGCAGCACTGTTCATAATACCTAAGTGGAATGACTTAGGAGTCCGTCAACTGATGAACAAGGAAGAAAACATGGTACATACACTCAGAGGCTATTACTCAGCCACAGTAGGGAATGCAATCACATCACTTGCATGGAATGGAAAATACCTCACCAAGTGAAATAAGGCAGGCATAGAAAGCCACATACTGCACGTTCTCATTTAGATGTGAAAGCTAAAATGTTTATCTCAAAGGAGATAAAATCGTGGTTACCAGAGCCTAAGAAAGGTGTGGGGCAGGAAGGGAGGGAGAGAGCTCAGGGATGCAGTTGGAGAGGAAGAACAGTTTCTCGTGTTCTACAGTAGAGTAAGACAGCTATGGCTGGTTTACAGCAGCACAGTTTGTAACAGCCAGGTTTTGGAAACAACCTAAATGCCCATCGACTGAGGGATGGATAAAAAAGATGTGGTATTTTTATACAATGGAGGAATAGCCATACCGAAGGGTAAACTAGAGACTTCTATAGATAAATGGATGCAACTTGAAACCATGCTAAATGAAATATATCAGACACGCCCGTGCAAACATCATTGCTTCACTAGTGTGAGGCAATGAAACAACATATACATTTATATATATGTATATGTATAGTATAAAAAATAGTTAAATAGTTATATTGTTCGGACAGTTGAGTGCAGATGTCTTGTGCTCTGGGTGAATGATTTGGGGATGACAGTGCACAATGCATGCACCATTGTTGCCCCTGATAAATGTGTTTTGAAATTTTGGATTTTTTAAAATCTTTGAAATAAAATGATTTGAAAGAAAAAGATAAATATGGTTTTTGACAATTGAGTATTTTAAAATAGCTAGCACAATTGAATGTTCTCAGCACAAATAAATTATATCTGTTGGAGGTGATAAATATGTCAATTACTTTGATCTGATCACTAAACCTTATAGACATGTCACATTACCCATATGTATAATACTATGTATCAATTAAAAATTAAAATATGATTTTGAAAAATGAACAGTGGATTTGCAGCTGACACAGTCCACATCTTTAGCTATGGAGCATTCGCTGCCATTCTCTATGCATATTTAAACTTTCATATAATAAACTGTTTTACCTAGCGTGACATGACTATTTTTCATACAAATGAAGATCATCCTAAGATCTCCAAAATCATTGTAGCTATCTAAATTATGCTAATTATCCCTCAAATTGGCTATGCTAATTTACCCACCTGATACTTTTTTATCAAAGTGGTAACAGAATCAAATGGTAAACTTTAACATCATAAACAAAATAAGTCATAAAAAATAATTAGGAGAAAAGAAGAAAATATGACTCTATTATATATACTATATATGCAAATATAAATATGTACGTCCTATTACATATATATGTTTCATGGATGTTCATACACATAACCAGGAAGGACAGAAATACTCTTAGATATTACAGACAGTATATGTAACTACTTAAGATACTTCAAACTTCCTTCTGTAACTTTATTAGTTATTGTCACATAACAAAATACCTTAAAACAGTAGTTTTGCCAGGCGTGGTGGTATATGCCTATAATCCTAGCACTCGGGAGACTGAGGCAGGAGGGTCACCATGAGTTCAAGGCCAGTCTGGGCTACACAAGCAAATTCAAGGCAAACTTGCACTACATAGAAATACCTTGTCTCAAAAAGTAAATAGACAACCTTAGCAGTTTACAGCAACACACATTTATCCCCCATGACCGCTGTGGGTCAGGAATACATCAGTGGCTTAATGGAGTTCCTTAGCCTTAGGGAGTCACAGCCAACTGTGGGCTGTTGTTGCAGTCACCTTGTTATGGCTTCAGTCTCGATGGCCCCCGAAGCCTCATGTGGTCACAGGTGGGGCTTTTCAGAGGTGGCCGGATCTGGAGCATGTGATGCTGGGATCGAGGATGCCCCACCTGTGATGTGAGCGCAGGTACCCTGGATGGGACAGAACCGGGGCTGCTGTGGCCGCTGCTTGTTGCTTGCCGCTTTGCTGCTTCACTGCCCGCTCCCTTCTGCTCTGCTGCCCTCCGCCCCACCATGGACTCCTTCTCCTCTGCGATGCCCCTCTGCTCAGAGCCAGCCCACTGCAAAGTGAAACCTCTACAAAGTGTGAGCTACAGTGAGCCTTTCCTCCTTTAACGTTGGGGGTTGGGTATTTCATCTCAGCAATGAGAAAATTAACTAAGACACACCAGAAAGCACAAGTAAGCTAGAGGACCCGCTTTGAAGATGGCTCGCCCACACTGCTGGTGAATTGAGACTGGGTGTCACGAGATGCTTCCTTCCCAGCCATATGAGAGATTTCCCTTGGGCTAAATACCCTCTTCCCAGGGCAAGAAGAGATGCATGCCACCATGTTTTTGTGACCCGTGTTAGAAGAAGGTGCACACCATCACAATTTCTATTACATTAGCATCCTGTTGATGGCATAGGTCAGTCATTTCTACTGTGGGTGGGGGTATACGAGCTTATAAAGCAGGTAAAACTCATTGGGCACCATCTTACGTGCTAGCTGCCACTGCCCATTCCGTGTTTCCTTTGACCTCAGCAAGAACAACTTGTCCTTTAAGCATCAAGGCAACAACCAACCCGCATTCCTGAATGGACATGCACGGTATTCCTGCCATCTTGTTGGAGTGGTTCTCTACTAACATTTACTATCAGATTTAGAAATACAGTACAAAGAGGCACCTTGGAGATGTCCCCAGATGGCAGAAATCGCTCTACTCTCTTCACACAGCAGCAATCTAGTTCACACTTGGAAATCAGAATTAGTTATCTCTGCCAAGAGAATAATTCCCTCCTTTGTCTATCACTCCAGAAGCATAACCTCCAAATCAACTGGTGGCAATCCTGCCTTCCAAATGCACGGAATTTTCTCTGCACATGGTAGAAACATTCCTCTTTTGGAAACAACCTTGCAGAGCTCAAAGTCTGGAGGAAAGGAAGTAATTATGGACTGAGTGGATTGTAAAACAAAAGCAGGAGGAGCTACTCATATTCCCACTGGACGCCAACTACCCTGGCTATGAAAGACACACCACAGATTGGTCTCTAAGTCATTTTTTATTAGTCCCTGTTTTCAATGCACTATCTCCACATTGACTTTGTAAGTGAGGTGTGTATAGCAGAGTTGAATTTTGACTTTTTGTACTTTTCCTCCAACTCCAACCCCGTCGTATTCCCAAAACCTGACTGAAATATTAGTAGTGCTCGGTACTTCCTCCTGATTCAGTTTGCATGATGTCATCAGTGTAGCGGGCCAGTGTGACGCTGTGAGAAATGTCAAGATGATCGAGATCTCTAACAAACCAGAGATGGTGGTGCACACCTGTAATCCCAGCACTCGGGACGCTGAGGCAGGAGGATCAATGCAAGCTCAAAGCCAGCCTGGGATACACAGTGAGATGCTGTCTCAGAAAGTCTAAATCAATAAATACATAAATAAAGAAAGATCTCTACAGAGTTTCCTATGAGTGAGAACTGGTCAGCTGCCATAGGCATGGAGCAAGGCTGTGCTTATTCTATGGACCCTGTCTGTCAAGAGAAAGCAAAGCTGTTTTGGGAGTCCTAGCAAATTGCTCGAGGAGGAGGTAAAAGCATTTTCCATATCAGGTTTAGCAGATTTATTCCTGCAAAGATATTATATCTGGAAAAGCTATAGTCCGATGAATCACCCTGACTTTAAAACACACACACACACACACACACACACTCTCTCTCTCTCTCCTGAATGTTAAAAAGGTTCATCTACTTTCTGCCCAGACCCTTATAAGTATCTACACTTCTGGCTAATACAAGTACATGATGATGATGATGGTGAAGGTGACAGTAATCTCTGCAATTCCTCCAACAATATCCTATCTATGGTTCCCTAGCCTGAGAGGAAGGAGAAAGTCCAAGTTGACCTTAGGCCATAAATGAGAACCAATATGGGGACATGACCAGTTGTGGGGTGTGTAACAATTATATATCGTGAAGCTGGGGAAAACCAAAGGTGGGCTCACAAAGCTAAGGAGCCCACTGGGCTGAAATGGATGTGTAATTTAACTTATCTGTCACCTGACCACTGTAAGCCCCTAATTCAAAGGGGCATCAGTGGATCAAAGTGATAAACTGAAACATGAACTCTTGGTATTTTGGCATTCTGCAATGAAAAAGACAGAAAGCAGGTTTTGGGCCTGTAGTACTAGTTAAATATCTATTTGGGGTTTGCTTGGAGACGATGTCACACTATGCAGTTCGGACTGGCCCTGAACTCACAGGGATCCTCCTCCCTCAGCCTCCCAAGTGCTGGGATTACACTGTGCACAACTACACCCAGCATAACACCTATTTTGTATCATGGTTTCTAGGGTTAAATGTGACTATATACCTATTTTTTATAGGCATATATAAAATACTTTGTCTCCTTTTTTAACACTGAAGTGTTCTACTAGACTAAACTCCTTAAGGAGTATATATTTATGGTATAAATTTTGTGGTTTGCACAAAGTAGTTTAAGAAATATTTTATGAGTGCTTTGCCTAGCCCGAACCTAATATACTACTACTACATACTAATATACTACTACTACTAATATGCTACTACTAATATAAGATGTCTTGTCAGGGGCATCTTTTCTGAGCAGTAAAATTAATCCGTTGTAGAAAATGTGTGATGTACAAAGATTAAAATACGTACATGGATAATGGAAAACAGATGAAGTACAATTTCCGATCTTTCTAACAGGAAGTCAATAAACAATGGGTGGATCAAAAGGCAGCAGTACATCTACATAATCTGAAAACATAAATTCCAAAATTTTTTTTATAAAAGGGAAAAAACCCACAATTACTAGAAGAGCTGAAAGAACAAGGTTCCTCTGAATGTCTAAACGGCACTGCATTGGCGGGGGCCATGTTTTGGTTTGGTTTGTTTGTCTGTTTTCGGCCGCAAGCCTTTTAGAACTGTTTGATTCTAAAACTGTTTGCACGTGACATTTGGGGGCAACAGCGGGAGGAAGCAGAGGGAACAGAAGGAACCAATCATTTTAAAGTGAAACCCCCCCCAAAACTGCTGATGGAAGTGAGCACCATCACGTCCAAACCGAGCCACCCTCTTTATTGGCAAGTAGTTTTACACAGAAGTAGAAAGGTCAGCATTCACCTACAAAAATAAATGTCGTCTTTGGCCATAAATACTCCATGGATGATGAGTAATAAACTCATGTCTCACACGTGAACGTCCCCGGAGGTATCGGGAGCACGGCCCGTGCCCTGGGCTTCTGCTCCCCGGGAGATCCCGCGGGGGGTAGACCTGTTCCTCATTCTGACTCGTTTTCTTCTTCTCTTCTTTTCAGAAGCGAGGGATGTTGTGTCTGGTGCTTTTTTCTTTTTCTTCAAACAACTGAGAGGATTGGGGCCCCTTACTTTCTTGCGCTTCTTCCTTCTTCTCGGCTCAGGGCTCTGCATTAAGCCCTGATCCTCTTTGAGCTGCTTTATGCTTTCTTTCTCATGCACGGAGACGAGCTGACCTGACTCCACTGCTTTTATGAAGGCAATTGTTTTGGGAGAAGGTTTGTCCAAGACGACAGTGTTCTGAATAATAAACATCAGAGGAATTCCAGGTTTTTTCTTTACTTTCACGGATAAATTCTGATCCTATTAAAAAGAAAAATAGATTTAGTTCAACTATGTTAATGAAGTTGCCTTAAACAGTTTCCTTGAAGATGGTTATATTAAAAAGAGACGATACCCTACATTTTATTTTTTAAATCTGTATCACTAAAGGGGTGTATTTTATGATAAAGAAATAAAAACACAAACTGAGCTTAGACAGGGTAAGGAACAGCACTATACATATGCATCAATATTCTAAGGCCATAAATTAAAAAGTAATGCAAAGGTCAATGTGTTAGGAGGCTTCCTTTGCTTCTACTCTTAAGATATTCTTTGTACAAAGAAGTCAGGTGTGGTGGCATACATCTGTAATCCCAGGAATCAGGAGGCTGAGGCAGGAGGACAGCCAGGGTTCAAAGCCAGCCTGGGCTACGTAGTAAGTTCCAGATCAGTCTGAACTACAAAGCAAGATCCTGTTTCAAAAAACCAAAATGTACAAAGAGGAGGCTGAAAGGAATAAAAACTGAGTGGGACTCAGCTGACTCAGATTCTAGCTTCAGTTTTGCCTCTGTGTAATTTTACAATTTGGAAAGTTATTCAGGCAAATCTGGATCTATGTGAACTTAATAGAAATTCTGAGTCTCTTTTCTCTTGCATCCTGATCTTTTAAAAGCCTGTAACATTCCACTCCAGCCTGGAAGGAGATGAGCCATGACTTCTTGAGAAGTAGGATGAATTACAGGCATTCGAAAAGTTACGAACATAGAATACAAAATCCCTTCATGAACCATAAAACAAATCATATCTCTATCACTTTTCATTCTCAAAAAAGAAAACTTCAGTTAACATAAAGAAACTCAACATACTTAGTTTTCTATTCACATTCTGTTCATATTCTCAAGTGACAGCTGCTGCAAATGAGAAGCCTATATTTTTAGGTCTGTGAACACTTAATAAATCACTTCCACTTAATATTTTTCTGATTATAAATAGCTTCCTAGGAAAAGCACATAGAAATAGTTAGAGTAGTGTATCACCTGTGTTGCCACAAAATAATGGTGCGGGTTTCCCTCTTCAATCATGGAAAGCAGACAGTCTGACCCACTCACTGCATTCTTGAAATGAGCACAGTTTCGAACTTGGCATTTCTGTGCAATTAGCTTTGCCCCATACAAGTCCTTTCCCAG
Organism: Hydrochoerus hydrochaeris; assembly: GCA_004027455.1. NCBI lineage: Eukaryota > Metazoa > Chordata > Mammalia > Rodentia > Hydrochaeridae > Hydrochoerus > Hydrochoerus hydrochaeris. The sequence continues at coordinate 40,180 of PVLA01005646.1, forward strand.
TGTTTCTAACTCCTTTAACACACATCTGTGGAGAAAAAAAGGCTAACAATTGTGACACAATTCCTTTTGTTTACATAAAGCAAATATAAAGCAGAATACTTAAGCTTTAAAATGTAAAACCATACCACTGTAATGTGAATTTGTCATACTGTAGCCATTTTACTTGCCAAAACAGACCTGGGAAATGCATGTACCAGCTGCCTGTAATCCCAGCATGCAGGAGGCTGAGGCAGGAGGATCACTGAAAGTTTGAAGCCAGCCTGGGCTACACAGTGAGTTCAAGGCCAACCTGAACTACATAGTGAGATCCTATCTCAAAACACCCTCTCAAAAAAAAAAAAAAAAAAAAAAAGAGGTACCAAGCAGAAAGACCAAAATGAACACTAAAACTTATTGAGCACATATTATGTGCCAGGCAGCAAGCAAATTACTCTTCACATAGATTCTTGTTTAATCTCAAAATAACACATGAAATTAGGTGTTTACCTTATACTTATTCATATTTCAGAGCACCCCACTTTTAGGTTTCAAGTAACATCCTCAAATGCAGCCAGGGATGTAATTCAGTGGTACAGTGGCTGCTTGGCAAGTGCAATGCCCAGAGTTTGATCCCCAGTACAAGATAAATAAATAAACAAACAAACAAATAAATAAATAAATAAATTGCTCAAATGTAAATTAGTACATTGGAGAGCTGAAAGATGAATACAACTAGTTTGATAACAGAGTCCTTACATCAAACACAAGGCAATAAACTTCTACATCACGTAGACACGTGAATACTTTCAATTCAGAAAAGTAAAATTTCTCAAGTCATCAAGTTGTTTAAAAACAATTAAAATATCTTTTCAATCTGCACTTTCATATTAACGTAAGGCAATGCTTCTCAAAAATACCATGCATAACCCAAGTCAGAAGGAGAGACTCATATTACGCTGCATTAATTTCTAACTCCTCTCTTGTCCCAAACTGTGCACCTTTACGGAGAAAGGAGACAAACACAGTCACCCCCATAGCCTTGGGGAAAGAAAGGGTTCCTGGTCCCCCACAGACAATTAAATGTGGGTATGCTCAAGTCCCTCATATAAAACACCACTGCATTAGTCTGCACAAATCATCCTGTATACTTTATTTAAACCACTCTTGTTGGGAGCCGTGGAAGCTGGAGACTGACCTAGGGCATGAATCAGAGGTGACCCTACCAGAAAACAAAGAGCGCCCTGGTCAGCCACATGAAGAAGCTGCTACAGCCCAGAAAAACACTAAGCCCCTGGACAATGCAAGCAGTGGGTTGCTACGCAGAGGGGCTGAAAGTGACAGCATCCTTTCCAGTATATAAACAAACATGCTGCCGTGGTTGAGCAGTACCTTTCCTCCCAACAGGAGGATAAGGGCTCCACTTGACCCCAGTTTTGTCTCTTCTTTATTCTTCTCATCCTCTCGAGGTCCTAACCCCAAGAACCTGAGAGGCTGCATGGGTCGCTGTACATTCTGGATTACTTATACCTAATCCTGTAGAGTGTAAATTATATGCAGTTGTAACACTCATGGTTTAGGGAACAATGATCAAAGATCATTATGTGGTTTTTTCCCTCTAATACTTTCTTTTATTTGCAGTTAGTTGAATCCACAAATGCAGAACTAAAGGATGTGGAGAGTCACTTGTATTATTAGCATTTTAATAAAACTCCTCGGATCCTTCTTCCTACCCACTTAGAAAAAAATTTTATGACAATCATTGAGCCAAAGATTTCTTCAACTCTAGCCAATTTTGCCAGATCCTTCCCTGTCTCAGCCCCTTTATCACCTTATTGTTTAAGAAAACAGACTTGGCTTTTTTTCCCAGGTACCAGTTTTGAACTGTTTGTAGGATTGTGGGACACTTATGAACATTGCCTATGGGTGATCTGTCATTGGCTCTTTAAATTTACCAAGTTCAAAGTCCAACCACTTTTTTTCTAAACTTCTTCTCCAGGACTTGCTACCTTTCTGAAGTTACTACTAAGATCCCAGCTTAGCCAGAAACCAGAAGTTGCATTTGACCTTCTTCTCAGCCCTGACTCCCATCAGTGACTAGTACCATCTGTCTCAGTAAAGTCTCCTTGCAGAAATTTTGAGTGTCTGCCTTGCATCTCCCAGGTTCAAGCTCCCACTACTTCCTGACTGGGCAACTACTAAGACAGTTGGCTGGTCTTTGCTCTTTTACCCTTCATGTTATTGCAGGTATCTTTTCTGAACAGGTGTGATAACGTTCTGCTGTTGTGCTTTGTCAATCAAATACACATCTCTTCAAACCTGAATGTAAGTAAACCCTGTAGCCCTGTGGTGGTGAACCTATGGCATGCATGTTATTTGGTTTTTTGTTTGTTTGTTTGTTTTAAGACAAAAGATGTGAATGTATGCATTGTCTTTTCTAACCTAAAACTTCAGTATTCAGGTTTAACTGCAGTGCTGGCACTTTGCAATATGTAAGTGGGTTACATACTTTGAGTTGCAGTTTGGGCACTGTGAATGGTTCACCATGACTGCTCTAGACCTAACAACTAGAGGCTGAGAACTACACTGAAGTGAAAAACAAATGACCTGATTCTTAAAAGTGACAGAATACAGTATGCTCTAAAATAACCTCCTTTAAAGGGGGAAGCAGGGGAAATACCAATATTGTAAGATGGGCCATGCTGATAACTGCGTATTTTAGTTTATGTCCTGCCGAAGTGAACACTGATAACTGTAAAAGCTGGGTGACAGGTACTCCACTACATTATTCTACTTTTGTGTCTGAAAAACTCCAAAACTTTTTGAGGAAATTAAAAAAAAAAAGTGCAGAATGTTTGGTCAGTATTTCTCAACCTTTTTTGTATCACAGCACTATCCAATTAAATTGTCAGCATTTCCACGGCACACAGGGGTAGAGGCACAAACAGGAGGAGAAACAACCAATTTTAGGGTACAGGCTAGCCAAGGCTTGTTGGGCAGCACCACGGGCGAAGGGGATCAAAATTTTGAGTATCTGTACAAACCACTGCTTGAGGAATTGTGAATATAGAAAACTGTTTGTGGCGTACTGTTCTGTAAGAAAAGCAAACTATTAGCGTAGTGCATACATTGAAAGCCATGTGCGAGCCTGTAAAGACGTCAATGGGTGAAAGAGCACATGTTAACTGTTTACTTATAAGTACAGTAGAGTTATAATTTTTTTTTTGCCTTTTTAAACTAAATATTCAACAAGGGGGAAAAAGTACTAAACATGATAGTTCTTGATCTAATCTCATTTACCCTTTTCCTATTTCATTTCCAACTATTGTCTGTGTAATGTATTATTCCCCCGACACTGAACAACAACACTTGTTCAACAAGTCTCCAAAACAAGGAATGTCATTTTTCTTTCCAAATAATCTTTCCCCTCAGAACTGCACAAAACAAAGGGCTCAGACGTCAACTCCTCAATGAAATCTTCTATAATTCCCTCCGCCCTCCTTCGCTACCACCACAATGTTCCATTTCAAATGTCCCCACACTTAGATAAGTGGGGAAACGTTACATCTGGGGCAAAAAACGCCCACCACAGGTTGCCTTATGCACCTGACAGGCCAGGAGGGCAGGGATTCTGCTCTGGTATCCCCAGGGGCTGGAGCAGTGCTTGCCATGGGGTTGGTAAAAAGGAAGCTGAATAACATAAACAGCCATGGGCAAACTTCTTACTCTCCAGTTTTGATTTCTTTCCTTGGGAATTGAAGACGCTACCCTACAAGGAAGTTTTTGAGGTTCGAAATGTTTTGGTTTAAACTGGGAAAAGTAGAGAGCTTGGTTTTAGACACTGGAAAATGCTCTAAGTACACTACACCTCACTTGACCTTACATCAACTATGTATGGTACACAGTTCTATTTTATAACAGCTACCTGAAGCTCAGAGATTAACTTGCCCAAAATCAGACAGGTGGTAAAACTGGGACTAATATTGCAAGCCGGGTCAATCCTTGTTCTAATTGGCCAGACTAAAGTCATGTGATGCAGCTGGCTACACAACCCTTGTTCTAATTGGTCGGCCTATTGACACGTGATATAACAGGCCCAATGAGAACGTACGCGCCCGACTTCCTTAGGTCCGCACCTGTCAGTCAACTCCTGGGGGGCAGGACACTGACGCCCCAAGTGCTCCTCCTGGAAGCCCAGGTGCAGTGGCCTTGTCCCTAGCACCCGCGTCAGAAACGCTGCGCCCGTCCCCACGCCGTGGACCCACCTGGTCGTGCACAGCTGTGTCTCCCCCATCAGGTAGCGGGGCAGCTGCTCCCGCAACTGGATGCGACCCCGCAGCGCCGCCTGACAGAAAGTGCCGTCCAGCAGAATCTGGTACGGCTCCCGGACACCAAAATTGTTGCGAAAGAAGGCAAGATGCTTCTTGGCGTGTTTCTGCCTAGTGATCTTCATTCCTCATTCAGACGGACTGAGCTCGCTGGACCAGGAAACGACCGCCCCGCTTTAGGCACGCTTTGATACTGGCGCTGCAGACCTCTCCCGGAAACGAACCAGCCTTGGCCAGGAAGTACACGACCCTCTTTCCCTGGTTTGACCTCTCCCCCTTACGTCACTCCCAGGCGAGCCCAGGCTCTGACCATTGGCGCGCGCTTTATAGGCGGGCTCTCGGGGGCGGAGCCTGAGTCTGCGCGGGGAAAACCGCTGGGGTGCGCAATTTCTCTCCGGGGCGCACGATTTCTCTCGGGGAGGTAGTCTCGAGGATTCATTTTGCTTTTACTTTCTTTTTTTTTTTTTTTTTTTTTTGTACCAGGGATTGAACGCACAACCTCGCGCTTGGTAGGCAGGCGCTTAAGCCACTGAGCAAAATCCCCAACCCTCATTTAGTTCTTTTACCTGGCATTTAGCAAACCCTTAAAAGACCTGCGATCTAAGAATCAGTGATCTTTGTTGAACCTTAATACGTTCAAAAAACTGTCCAAAGGGACTGACCGTATATTATTGCCTTGAATATATTATAAAAAAGCGGAGGGCCAAATTTTTACTAAAGCCCGTGGTTCTTAGTGACTGGAACGCAGGTCGCCTGCCTGAAGTTCACCCGATCTTACTACACCCGGACGGGAGGTCACCCCGCTCGGAAGCCCCTGCTGGCCTCGCCTCTTTCCTCCCCTCCGATCCGCGCTGGACGTCGGTCAAGGAGCTCCCGGGGACTCCTTTTCCGAGGGTTCAGAATCTTTAAACTTGAGTCCTGGGACTGCTACCACCTTGGGCAACTCAGAGAGGGATGCGTGCGCGCAGGTCTCGCTCCATTTAAAAGAGCTGCTTTTTTTTCCTTTGGAGACAGGGTCTCGCCATAGTAGTTCAGGCTGGCCTTGAGCTCCTCTTGTAACCCAGGCTGGTCTCGAACCAGCGATGATCCTCCTGCCTCTGCGTCGGAGAACTGAGATTACAAGCTTTAAGAGTCTTCTATCCATAGATTCTGACATCAAAAAACTACCTCCTGCGGGAATATCAGGAAGGTACAAAGCTGATGGAAGTTTTAGAAAAGACTTGGTCAATTTGATTAATGATCAATGTGTCAAAGAATTTCTAGAATTCCCTGGTGATTAACGGTAGAGAATCCACTTTAAGGCAAAATAAAGAAAGGGAAGTGTGGAATTTTGTATATTTGTCCTTGCCTGGAATCTGTCCCAGTTCTACTATTGGCTAAAGATTGAAAAAGCCATCAGAGAAAAGTCCGTCTGAATGAGGAATGAAGATCACTAGCCATCACATTTACAATGTGACTTAAAAGTATTGTTTGCGTTTGGAGTTTTATTTCAATATATAGGTTATGAAATGGGAAGAACTAAGCTTTTCTACGATATTGGCTCAGAGCTGAGTCCCAACACGTCTCTTAGATGGCTGCTCTCACTTAACTGAAACATAAATTTAGGAGTCGGAAGCCATAAAAAAACCATTGTAGATTTGGATTTGTGACCCTTGCATATAATTGCTCACTATTTTCTGAGCTGAATCCTCTATCCTTGTACACCAACCCACCTCTGACCGAGAAAAAACACCTCCCTACCCTAGCAAAACAGCTAAAACCTTTTTATAAATAGACTCGCTAGTTAGCTACTTTTCCATAACAAGAAATATGTGGTACAGCCCTAGAAACTTAGTATCATTCTGGTTATTGTTCTTATTTTATTTACTGAAGCTACACCATTGTTTTTCAAGTTTAACATACACAATGGCAATTTGCACCATTATGATTATGGATAACAATTTTTTTTTTTTTGTACCAGAGATCAAACTCACTACCATACACTTGTAAGGTAGGAGCTTATGGAAATCTGAAGAGTGGTTATAATGGTGATGACCAAATTTAAGATTTCTATGATTGTGGTGTTTCTTAAAGCATGGAGCCAGGGCATTTAAAAGAAACTTTCAGTGCCCAGTTTTGATTCAGAACAAATACTGAGGGACTATACTAAAGTGGTCTACCTAGAGGATATGTTCTATGACCCCACCGCTGTGGATGGCTGATTGGATTGTCCCAAAACCCATATATATGTATTGTTTTTTCCTATGCATGCATACTACCTATCATAAAGTTCCATTTTGTAAAACTTGTCACAGTTGGAGATTAACAACAATAATAATAAAATTGGAAAACTATAGCAATGCACTGTAATAAAAGTTATGTGAATTTAGGCTCTCAAAATATCTCACTGTACTATAGACCTTAACAACCTCAATATCCAATTTTTTTCATTCCCTGTTGAGAACTCTCCTACTTAGTAAAATGGGCAAGTAGTTTACACAGTACTTAAAGAAGCAGTGACATTTATTAAAATTGCCTGGGTCATTATTATGCTCATTAGTGTTCCTGGGTGACCATTTGCAGTAAAGCTCACTGTTTACCCAGCATGAGAGTTCCATGAAGTGGTTCACTTAATACATTTTTGTCCAGAATCCAAATGACACAGTAATAACAAATGAATATTTGGCTATGACGAAGGCAAAAGTCAAATATTGCCATTATTGAGTGAACTATTTGGATTTAAATTTAAATAAAGGGGCTGGGGGTTTAGCTCAGCAGTGTAAGTACCTGCTTGGCAAACATGAGGTCATGAGTTTGATCCCCAGTACCAAAAAAAAAAAAAAAAAGCTAAATTTAAATTTAAAAATTTTAAAAAGTACTATAATATCATTATTAAAAATTTTAATAGACACTGAAAACTGTTTTGACCTTGTAGTGCAGAAAAAATGATGCCTTAGTATAGCTGGCCATGAGAGTTTTTTTTTTCCTCAGGTACTACACTGGATATTTTCCATGCCAAATAAACATTTGCATTCAACTGGGATAGGTAGAGAATTAATTAATTTGTTTTGTTTTTAATATTCATCATATTCTTTATTATATCTAGATCAAGTGTAATTTATAAAGTGATTTTTACGTACATGATTTTGAGACTTTTTCATGAAATTTTGATGAAGCCAAGTTGACATGAGAATAATTTATTCTTGAAAGGTGTGGCTGATTTGCAAATAGGACTTTTTCATGAAAGATTCATGGCCTAAATGGAATTAAATAGGTAAACATTAATTACAGTTCATAATGGATATTTTGTTTTATTTCATAAATGTAAGTGTAATTTTGTTTAATTTAGTAAACATTAGATAATTCATTGATGATATCTATTGTGATGTTATTCTACCTTATAATCCTATTTAAATATTTATAAACATTTGTAAACATTCATTAGCTCAAAGTGGGTACCATGTCCTTTCTAAACTATCTAGCTAACATGTCCTCAAAATAAATAATTTAGCTAAATAGTTATTTATGTATTTTAAAATGAATTAGGTAAACTACTTGATACTGAGGTCTTTGTACTGATGGTAAACTCCTTCATAGATTGCTTTATTTGTAAAGTGCATGTAAGTTAGAAGATATTCTTATGTTTTCAAAAATAAGTTTTGTTTTCCACATTACAAAAGTAACATGTACCTGTTATAACAAGGGAATAATATAATAATAATGTGTATCTGGAAAACACATGGTAACAAACTTCTGTATATCTTTCAGCAACAATCCTATATTCCTGTATTAATATATCACATGCATATGTATATGTAAATATATAAACATATTCTATGGTCAGGTAGTCCACACCTGCAATCCCTGATATTTAGGAGGCTTAGGCAGAAGGATTGCAAGATCAAAGCCAACCAAGGCTTGGTGAGATCTTGTTTCAAAAAAACACTGGGAATCAGGAGGTAGGGTCGGTGAGTGGTTGAGTGCTTGCCTAGCACATGTGATGTCCTGGGTTCAATGCTACAAGTTTAAAAAAACTGTTTTCCAAAATGAAATTATATATGATCTCTTCTGTACCTTTTGCTTTTCTCATCTAGCAGTGCTCTAGAAACCTCCCTGGACATCCCCAAAGCCAACTGGCAGAGCTCCCATTCCTTATTTTTAATGGTTGCATGACATTTCCCACAAAACCACCAAAGGTAATAGACATGACACAGCTGTCAGTTTCTATTCACTGTCTTCTCTCTTACTTACAGTAATATAATCCTGATTTTTATTCTGAACAGTAATGTGAACAGATACAGGAATCAGTTTTCCAGATTCCTCTGCTGAGGGTCACAAACGTGTGATGAAGCTGTAGTTGGAAGATACGTGTGATATGAGGACCTCTCCAAAGACTGCGAAAGGAAACAGGTGCTCTTGTTTTTTGCCCTTCCTCCACCCTAATACCCAGGATTTGGGTATGATGAATGACCTTCAGTGGCTTAATACGGATATTGGGCTAGGGAGCAATGAGAAAGTTTTATACTGAAAAATTGTTTGATCAAACCTTAGCATTAGCTGGTGTTCACCAACACAATTGCCTTTCCTTTGAACAGGCTCAAAAATCTCATTGCTATATTTTCTTTAAAAGGTAGAATTTTTCAAAACAAAATGTATCAAATCATTTTTACATACTACAGAAGCTATTTTGATATTTGTGTCTTTTGAAAATATGAGACATTTGATTTGATAGCACGTGCCTGTGATTCCATCACTCAGGAGCAGAAGGATCATTGCAAGTTCGAGCCCAGCCTAGGCTACAAAATGAGCTCAAAGCCAGCCTGAGCTTCGTAGTGAGGGTCTATCTCAAAAAGACAGAAAAAAAATTGATTGGAATTTGGTATGTCAGTGGGATGAATCTCTCAGTGAGAAAAGTTGGTTAAGTAAGAACCCCAGATACTTAGACAAGGAACAGGGGGGAGATATTAGTGTCACACTGTTGTCAATTATAGAAACCAAGCGTGACTTCCATGTATTAGCCCTGTTACTACAAGTGAGCTCTTCCTCTGGTCAAATGACAATGGAGAAACTGTAAAAAAAAAAAAAAAAAAAGGAAAAGCAATTCAGAAATTGTCTGTTAGACAAAGGCTTCGAGGGATTTCTGTTTGTCAAGGATGTTTTTAAACCTGACAGTAGCCAGGAAGTGTCCACCATTAATTATCAGGTGACTCTCTTCTGATGAAGATAGAAGTGGTCTATGGAAATCGCTGTAATAGTCTGGATGAAATCATATAGGGAATACTGCCAAGGTAGGTGAATTGAAAGGAATTCGGTGTTTCACTACAGGAAGTTGAATAGGACTCTTCATGGGCATTTCATTACATGTGTTTACCATATAACGACAGTGGTGAAAATGAGTTAGTACAGAAGAGCATAAAACCAAGAAGTACCAGCGATGAAAGATAATGTTTTACTTTGATGCAATACACTTTGCCACTTGAGGTTGAAATTATACTGAAACTGGTAGAGTTTTATACTATACACGGTCATTCATTTTAACCTATCAAAGTGTTTTAGAAGATTAATGATTCCTTTAAAAATTACTTTAGGTAAGTAAATATTATTACTGTTATTGGAAAGAGTTGAAAAACTGGAAATGTTGTCAGATTAAAGCTTTGAAAGAATTTTTTAAAGATGTTATTTATTTATACTGAACAAAAAGTTGCAGACACCTCTTTCACTCGTGGTTTCATGTATATTTTTAAGCAATAAAAGAACTTAAAGGCAGCAACTGAACTCCTGGGAGCAAGAAAGAAATTAAATATGCTTTTAATAATCCAGTAGAATATTATTTTAAAGTCCAGTATTTATAACCAAATTGCACTGATACAAGATAGTAATTACAGCATGTTATAAAAATAAATATCACTCTTGAACTCAATTTTTTTCCAGTGCATGATCATTCTTGAAGATTAGTCGACTAAGCCATAAATCAAAATGTTGGGATGAAAAAGTCAGCTGTCATTTTAAAAATTATTTTACCAAACATTTGTAAAATGCCCACAGGCTGAGTCCTGTGTATAAATGAGTATTATTTTCTTTTCATTGGCTCTGACTTTATCCTCTCTATTCTTTTCTCAAAGCTGAAGAAGTCACGCACAACTTCAAGGTAAAGCTCCAGGGGCCTCTCCTATGGAGAGCTCAGAAGGAGGCCCCTGACTTATACTGATGCCAGTCGAGTAAAGATGGAGACGTTTTCTCTTGTGGGGGAGAGGTTTTCTTGTAATAAAGAACAAAAAAGATAGATATATCAATTGTTACTGGAAGTTATTTTGAAATTTTAGTAGTAGTCGGTCTCTAGACATAAAGAAAACATTGCAAAATACAGTTAAGAGAATGGTAAGGGTGTCCAGGCAGTCTTTTTTCTTTTCCCTCCCCTCCCCTCCCCTCCCCTCTCCTCCCTTTCCCTTTCCTTTCTCTTCTCTTCCCTTCCCTTCCTTCCTCTTTCCTGCCCTCCTTCCCTCCCTCCTTTCTCTCCCTCCCTCCCTGTTTTTGCTTTTCTTCCTCCCTAGATAGGTCTCACTGAGTTGCTCAGGCCAACCTGGAACTTTCAGTCCTTTTTCCTCAAACTTCCAAGCAGCTGGGGTTCTTGGCACATACTTTGCTAACTGCTATGATTAAAGGTTGTTTTGTTTTGTTCTTGTTTGTTTTTGTGGTGTCACTGGAGACTGAATCCAGGGCCTTCACACTGAGCTATACTCCTAGCCCATTTTATATTTTATTGTAAAACAGGATCTCTCTGAATTGCCAAATTGCCCGGGCAGGGCTTGAACTTGCAACCCACTTGCCTCTGGCGGAGTCTGGGTGCTGCTTCACGCCCAGTGTGCCCTCCTGTAAACACAGTCACATGGAAGAGCACAGTGCCTCCTTGTTACAATGATTAAAATTGATTTTTCCTGTTTGCTAGTTTCTTGTTTGTTACTCTCAGCCCAGAGCACTGTTGAGGGAATCTTGGTCAAATGTAGGCAAAGTACTTCCCAGCGTATGCTGTAAACAAAGCAGCACCTGAATGATTCCTTGCTTTCAGGCCGTTTAACACACTCTGCTGAGGTTCTTTTCTTGTCTTTGACAACATCATCAATAGGCTGGGACGCAGGTGGAACCATTGCACTGGCTGCTTTCCACGATCTCCCAGTGGGAATCTTGCCCACCTGACTTAACCATCAAGCAAAACATTTAGTGTCTTCCACAAAATGCTCATTGCACTGCTTGTGGCACTAGGAGGAACTCAAGTGTTGGGTTTAGTGAAGGAAGCAGGTCATGGGGTGGGGGGCGAGTCCTTGAAGGACATACCAGAAGCACAGCCCCTTCTTTTCCTGTCTCTCTTTGCTTCCCAGCAGCCATGAGGTAAACAGGCTTCCTCTGCCACACGTCTCTTCTCTACACCTAAAGTAATAGGCCAATTGACTGTGGGACAAAATCTCTGAAACCACAGCCATAGTAAACCTTTCTTCTTTTTAAGTTGTTTATCTCAGGCATTTTGTAACAGTGACTGAAAAGTGACTGATACATTGTTGCTTCTTCTGACTCTGCTAATTAACTACCTTAGTTAATTATGGCCCCACCATGTAGAGAGGGGAGAAGATGACACAGGTATTGATGTTTCCTCCCTTTTCTTTTCAGTGAAAGTTTCAGATCCTTTCTCATGAAGAGTGGTGTCATAGGGCAGATGTCTTAATTTTCTCTAGATCTGGGTCTCTGTGACTCATCTGATGTTCTGGGAGACACCATAACTATTGCATAAAATTCTAACCTTTTCAAGGAAACAGATGATGGCAATAAACAGTTGCTCTGTTTCAGATTAGAAAAATAAGAAAACAAAAGAGGATATCTGACCCCTTTTCCAGAACACAATATGCACAGAAAAGAATACAAGTGCTTCCATGACCTCTTGCTTAAATTTTCTTTGTTTGAAAATGGTGCGGCTTTGCTTGTTTGGTTTCTAACAGCTCCCAGAGGGGATTCTCCACATGGGCTGACTGTCAGGAACGTGCAGGAATAGGGAACCGCAGGGTCAGGTCACTTTTCATCCAGGCTCCTCGTGCCAAGGCAGAGATAGATGCAGACTTGGTCCTACAGAGGTTGGCACCCTGCTCCGGGTCGCTGGGCTTCATCACTGCCCGGTTTGGGCCCAGCACCATGAGACAGATGCTCAGAGGGTGCTTGCCTTTCACGGAGCCCTATATGCAGGCCATGATCTTACAGGACTAAAGTGATATTCAAAAAAATCCTCTGAGACAACGTGGAAACAAAACAAAGCTTCTGTAAACGGGGAGGGGGGAAGGGGTTGAAGGGAGGGTTGGAGTGTGGGGAAAAAGGAAAAAGAAAAGAAAAAGAACCCAGGTTATATCGTGGACAGGTACAAATTCTCTATGATGAATTGATCATTATGTGCATCCAAAATGTACCAATAAAATCCGATTATGTAGGCACAAAGCGACCTTGTAAAAATGTGTTTGGCACGTCTTCAGGGCCTTGGTTCTCTCACTCTGTTGGCCTGAAAGGGGTTTGAGTGAGCAGTCAGGCTGGCTGGTTGCAGGCACGGAGAAACCCGCAGCAGTCTGGCTTTCCCTGTGCTGTGCTCTGCAGTAGGGAGAGTTGTAACCCCCGGTGAGTCCACTGCTACTCTTCCTCTGTTCCTGCCCCGGGGTGTCACCAGGCACAGGGGCCCTCTGTGCGGTTTGGAAGGCTCTCCCAGACTTTCTCGTTTTGCCTTTAACTAATTTTGAAATATTTCCAGAAAATATAGAACCGTGCTAAAATCTTTTCATTTGCGTGACAGACAGGAAGAAAAACATTTTATTGGGAATAGTGGGAGAATTTATTTTACCCTGGAGAGAAATGTCCACAGTAAAATCAGTGCTTACAATAGTACAGGGAGGGGAGGTAGAAATATAATTTAATGATTGCGACCAATCATCTTTGTGTGATTGAATATATTCAGTATATCCAGAATTCTGACTTCTCAGGCTTTTCCTTTCTTTTGTCTGAGGTTTATTTTGCTTTTTTCCCACCTAGGACCTTGAAAAATGTACTGACTTGAGTTTGTTTTGTTTTTTTTTTTTGGTTTTGGTTTCTCACAGCTATTTGGCTATAAATTTTTCTCAGCACAGGTATGTCAGACAAAAATTATTTTTGCAGTTGGTAAACATTGCTTTTTATTTATTCATTGACACCTACACTCACAGCTTTGACTTGATATTATGATTTTATGCAGTGTAAATGCAATTACATTTGAAATAGGAACACAAATAGCTAAATACATACCTTTTGCAAAATCACGTTGTATATTATTAAATATCTCAAATTTCATGATGTTCACCAAACAACATAGCACCATCTAGCCATTATGCCACTGAAATGATATTTTTGCAGTTTCATTAAAATTGTTTTGTTAGTTTCTATTAATTTTGCAAAATACCAGGTTTCAGTGTGGTTTTTTTCATACATGCACATATTTTGTAATCCCCCTCATTATTATTCTTTATACCTCCTCTTTGTTCAGCTAATTAATGTTTTATTTTCTATTCATCCAGATCAATTTCCATTTGTTTATTTTGTCTTCATTTGTTTATGTTTTTGTTTATTTATTTTGACACTGGGGGTTGGACTCTTGGTATTCACTGAGCCATGTCCCCAGCACTCAAAGTTAGTTTTTTAATTTTTTTCTTCCTTTCTTCTTTCCTTCCTTCCCTTCATTTTTTTACAATTCATTTTTAAAATTTTTAAATATATTTTATTAATTTTACCAAATATTGGATTTTAGTATAGAATTTATTTTTAAATTGCTGGGTTTTTCTGAGACAGGATTCTGTCTTGTGTAGTTCAGGCTGGCCTTGAACTTGCAGTGATCTTCCTGCTTCCGGAAGATCTGAAGTGCTGGGATTATGGGTATGTGACACTGTGCCTGGCATAGTGTGGCATTTTCACACATGCACATAACATGCTTTGATCATAGCAGTCACCCTGTCACCCTTCTCTTTGCACTTATTTTCTTCCTGTAGTCTAATAATAGTCTCCTAATTCATGCCATCTTTTTTTTTTTTAAAGATATCATATTTTAGGCAAAACATGAGATATCTGTCTTTCTCAGTCTGGCTTATTTTTCTTAACATTATGATCTCCAGTTCCATCCATTTTCCTGAAAATGACATAATTTAATTGCTCTTGGATGACTAATCTTGGATGTGCCACATTTTCCTTACACATTCATTGATGGACACCCAGGCTGGTTCTGTGTCTTGGCTGCTGATAATTGTGCCTCAATATGCAAGAAAATGCAGTTATCCTTATGGTACTTGGTTCCTTTTCTCTCATTGCTGGGACAAAACACCCAACACCCAAAATGAAGGATGAAAAGGTTTATTTGGGCTCACTGTTTGTGGAGGTTTCAGTCCATAAATCAGTTGGCTCCAAGGCGGGGTAGCATGGTACCGGCGCAACACTTCCAGGCAGCAGCCAGAAAAGCACCCAGAACGAAAGGGGGCGGGAGAGCAAGCCTCTTTTCCTCCTTTATATTGTATGTAGGACACCTCCTTCTTCCCCCCAGGGCAGATGTGGCATTCACAAAATCTCTGTGCCCTCCTCTTGCATAGTCTCAGTATATTTACAAAGCACCCTGGCTCCCAGCTTCCTGCTGAGTCTCTTAGTTAAACTAGACTCAGGTTGACACAATGTATCAACCATAACGGGCAGACTGATTTTAATTTCTTTAGGTATACACCAAGGAGCAGTATAGGTAGGATATATGTTAGTTTTGGTTTCTTTGAGGAAATTCCATACTGATTTCCACAGGGGATACTAATTTACATTCCTACCAACAATGCAGGTTTCCTTCCAAATCTTTGCCAGCTTATATTAACTTATTTTTTACATAGTTTTTGTATTCTTGATGATAGTCATTCTGACTGGAGTGAGATAGAGTTTCAATGTTATTTTGATTTGCATTTCTCTAATAGCTAAAGATGTTGAACATTTTTTATCTATTTGGGCACTTCTGAGAAGTCTGTTCAGTTCATTTTCCCATTTATTGATTGAGTTCTTTTTGGGGGAGGATTTAAGTTTCTTAGGCTATCACTTCACTCTGTTAGTTGTATCTTTTGCAGTGTAGAAACTTTTTAATTTGATATAGTCTCATTTCTTGATACTTGCTATGATTTTCTATGTTATTGGAGTCTCATTCGGGAAGCCTATGATGATGGCTTCAAGTGTTTTTCCTGTTTTTATATAGCAGTTTCAAAGTTTAAGGTCTTAACCTTAAACTTTGAGCTATTTTGAATTGGTTTCTGTGTAGGGTGAGAGATAGGTTCTAGTGTCAATCTTCCATATATGAATACCCAGTTTCTCCGGCACCAAATAAGTTTTTTTTCCTAATGTATGTTCTTGGCCCTGTTGTCAAGAATCAAATGGCAGTCATTGAGTGATTTTGTTTTTCTGTCTTGTATTCAGTCTATATATCTACTTTTCTGTCAGCATCATGCTGTTTTTGTTACTGTATCTTTGTAATATAGTTTAAAGTAAGGTATTGTGACACTTCCAGTCATACTCTATTTGGCTAGAATTTTCCTGGCCATTCTGGATCTTCTATGTTTCCATGTAAATTTTAGTATTCTTTTTTTCTTGTTTTCTGAAGGCCATTATTGGAATTTTGATAGAGATTGCATTGAATCTATAGATTGTTTTTGGTGTTACAGGCATTTTAACAATATTGATATATGAACATGGGAAGTCGTTCCATCTTTTAGTGTCTTTCTTCAGTGGTCTATAATTTTCATTGTAGAGGTCTTTTACCTCCTAGATTAGGTAATTTTATTTTAAATTTTTTTGCAATTATGGTGAATGGGATTTTTTTCCTGATTCTTTCTTCTCTAATTTGTATTGGTATATTGAAAATCTATGGATTTGTCTTTGTTGGTTCCATATCCTGTCTTTTCTTTTTCCTTTTCTTTCTTTTTTTTTGTACTGGGGATTGAACTCAAGACCTTGTGCTTGCCAGGAGGCTCTTGTGCCATTGAGCTAAACCCCCAGCCCTTCCTGTCTTTTCTTTAATTTGTTTAGTTGTTCTTTTAAAGTAGCTGTGTTGATATTCCTTATTTCACTTAGTATAATATTTTCAGTTTCATCCATGTTATAGTGCATATAAGAATTACACTCCTATTTAAAGCTAAGTAACATCCCACTGTACATATATGCCACATTTTGTTTATTCATTTATTCACTAGTGGACATTTGAGTTGATTCTACCTTTTGGATATTGTGAATAATGCTGCTATCAGCACTGATATACAAATATCTGTTTGAGTCCTTTTTTCTATTCTCTGGCATACATACCTGGAAGAGAAATTGCTGAATTGTTTGGTAAGTCTTTATTTTTTTGGGAGCTGTCACCATATTTTCCACAGTGGCTGAACCATTTTTCATTATTAATATGAGTAATTTTTATTGTTTAATCTCCACCAATTTTTTTATTTTCCTTTTTTATTTTGCTATTAAGCCCATTCATTGGATATTTGGTCTCTGTTGTTTCATTTTTTTTAAAGTTTTAGATTCCTGTTGTATTCTGACACATCTATCATTTTTATCTTGTATAACATTTTTCATTTTTTAACTAAGCTGTGTGTTTATTTGTTTCAAGTGTGTTTGTAATTGCTTATTAAAACATTTTTATGATGGCTGCCTTAGTACTTATGTCACATAAGCCTAAATTCCCTGTCTTCTCATTGTTGCTATTTATTGGTTTGCTTTCCTATCCAGTTTGAGATTTTCTTGGTTTTTAATGAGATGATGATTTTTTTTTATTAAAACATAGACACTTGGGTATTTTGTTTCTGAGTTCTGGACTATAATGATTCCCACCCTTCCTGGATTCCAATGAGAGAGCTCTGTCAGTGAAGGGTGGAGGAAGAATTCTTCCTTGCTACACTTCTAAGAGGGTAAAAATAACAGTGTATGTTAAGAGTGGACCTACACTGAATTCTGAGGGTAAGGGTTGTTCCTTGTTATGATAGGGTAAGGAGAAGCTCAGTGCTCACCAGGTCTCTAACAGCACCATCTATAAAGGAGAGGAAGAAACTCTTGAGCACTGCCCATGTTGCCCCCACCAACACCACAAGGTGGGCAACCTCATTACACTTGGTTCTGGTGAAATCCGTTCTCCACTAGGCCTCTGACATCAATTCACTGGGGAGTGGCTTGGGTGTCTCATCACTGTCTCTAAGGCTGGAAACTCAAGCTTCCCACATGGTCTCCACAGTGTTGAGAGAATAGGCTTTTGGTGCAATTTTTTGTTTGTCTGTGTGTTGCTATTTTTAAGACGCTGGATTTCAGCCAGTGTTTCAACCAGAAACTCTAGGAAATCACCGTGTTGATCTCGTCTATTTTTTTTCTCGTAGACTTACTTTTCTTTTACATACAATTTCCGGATTAGAAGAGACGGGAGTAACACTATTTCTTTTTAGAGGTGTGGTAGGTAACTGCAGCTCAGTTTTGGAAAGGCTAAGTGGTAGGTGCCTATGAGATATTTACATGGGTATTCTCAACGGTCAGATGAAGTGCTGCTGTGTTTCATAGAGAGGTATGGAGAATATACATTTGAGAATCAGTACATGCATGATATTTAGGTCAGTAAGGACTTGGTTTTTTAAAAATAATGTATTATAAGCCAGCAGGATTTGTAGAGAATGTTCTGAATCATCCTTTAGCACTACATAAAATTACTTCGTTTGAGCTTTACTTGTGTAAATCGCTGCATGAAATTATAGCAGCAAAAAGCTTTCAGTTTTGGTAACTGATCATAGTTCCCACGTTTTCATTCATTTCTGTATAAACTAAACAGTAAAAGACATTTATCTAAAATTGCGTTAGACAAACTACGTAATCCGCGCTTGGCTTTGATTAACAGAATGTTGAAGAGACCCCGTCTCAATTATGGAGTATAACTAGATTTTGAGAGAATCTACTCTCTTCATTGAGCATTCATACAAGGCAGCGGTAAGTAACAGAGCGCACGCGCAAAATCTCCTGCCCGGAGAAGGGGCGGAACAGGAGGAGGAAGGCGTGGCTCTACCCCGAAGGCTCTTCTTAGCCCCGCCCCGTCAACTGCTAATGACGTCACGAACCTCTCGTACTTCCGTTTCCGGTAACTCAAGTTTCTCTTTTTTCCTGTCTGGCTTGAAAGATGGCGTCTCGCAAGGAAGGTTCTGGCTCTACCGCCGCCTCTTCCAGCTCTACCTCCGGCGCGGTGGGGAAAGGCAAAGGCAAAGGCGGCTCTGGAGATTCGGCCGTGAAGCAAGTGCAGATCGATGGCTTGGTGAGTGGGATTTCGTCTTTTCAGGCCCACGTGGGGAGCGAGTTTCCGCCCCGGTCCCGCCAGACGCTCTTCCTGGCTGAGTTTGCTCTGGGATTGAGGAGGCTGCTCCTAGGTTTTTGCTTAGTGCCCTTCGCTTTCATCTTCACTGTTTTCTGGAGAAACGTGGCTCCTTCTCTGTCTTCTGACTGAGGCGTTGGGGGCTGAGAAGGGGAAGCGAGGCGGAGACTGGCAGGAGGTTGGGGTCTTGCTTTGCGAGGTCTAAGAGGAGGTTTTGAGGAAAGAGCAGTCTGTTTTCGGTGGAATCAAGGAGCTTGAAGATTTCATTTGAAGCTTCGGGGAGGGAGAGTAAGGACCATGCAAGTGCTTTCCTGCTGGGCTTTTGACAGTGGGAGCTTCCCAAAAGATTTACTTTGTGGCCACTCTTTTGAGCCTGGCGTTCCGAGCATTACCTGAAACCGCGTAATTGTTCCTGTTGACCCACTTGAAAGAGTGCGGTAGGAAATAGCCATGCACTCAGTGGTTGAGGTGAATGAACTAGGACGTCTGTGGAAATCCTGGGACTGGAATGGTCCGTCTGAGTAGGGAAGAGCCAACTCCGGAGCGATGGTCTGTTGTGTTTCTAATCAAAATGCGTGTGCAAGACTTACATTACGCCCTCTACTTAGATTTTTTTACTTGCTGTTAATGCAGACCTGATATTTGTAGTAAAGCTTTCTTAAAGTTCATGTGAAAATTGTTATTGTAGGGAATTATGTTTAGGTGGAAACTATGGGTAATTTCAGTCCAACATACAGTTGAGTTTGTTAGGCACACATAAACTGGGTAGAAAAAATAACCTGGTTTTTAAGGGCTCAGTCTTTTCAGCTCTGCTACTTAACGTCTCTGTGACCTTAGCCTTTCTAAGCTGTATTTTTCACATTTGTGAAATGGGGAGAAGTGTTTATGCCATAGCGATTGTTTAAAGAAAACGATGTATACGTTGACCTGTAGTAATCATTACTATTTGGTTATTATTGAGTTTAATGTCCACAGGTCTACAATGGCAGTTTGAAAAATGCAGGCAGGAGATTAATTTTGGAATGCTTTGTCCTATCCATTTAAGTTACTTGTGCACTACTACTTTTGGCTTTCATTGGCTCATTGGAGACAGGTGTATTAAAAAAAAAATAAATGACCTATCTTTAGAGATTAAAGCTTACTTGGTGGATGGATTTCAATTATTCTGAAATATAAATAGTCCTATGCATTTGAGAAATGTTTAAATCGTTTCATAGGAACCTATTTGTTACTGAATTGCTTTTGTCACACAGCTACTCTTTGAATTAGTGTTGAAGGTGTCATCTATTTGATGGGGAAATTTATTGAGTGAACGCTTTATGACATTCTTCTAAAAGTGGAGCACTGTCTAAAGTGGGATCGTGATGAAAGTGCACTAGTAACAGGGTTGTGAGTGTTTTAAGAGGCATTGTTTTGTAAAGAGGTTGTGTTAGGTGGAAACAGACTGGATTCCTTTATGTTTCACAGGCAGGTAGCAGGTTTGGGCTGCTCAATAGACATGTTTTTTTCTATTTCGTGGCTTCATGAATTACTATTTTTTATACTAGCTCTCTGAATTGATTAGTGCTGATCAACTGATCCTTTCCACAAGACATGGATTTATAAATTTAACTAAATGCTCCTGTGTACTGCCTTAAAAGAACTTTTAAAAGTTACTACATTACCTAGGAAATCAGATGTTTACTAGTGACCTTAAAAGGGCAACCCTTAAAAGGGCAAGGAAAGGCCAGGGTTATTTTAGATTTATGAAGAACTCAGTGAATTATCTCTTATTCACAGTAGTAAGTTCCTCTACTTTTGTTCCCCACCAGTTAGGTAAATATTAACAAGATCAGTCTTTTTTGTTGTTATTGTTTGTCTTTTTGAGACAGGGTCTCACTATGTAGTTCAGGCTGGCCTTGAACTCACTTTGTAGCCCATGCTGGTCTCGAACTCACAACAATCCTGCATCAGACTCCTGAATGCTGGAATTACAGGCATGCACCACCACACCCCGCTCAACAAGATCAGTTTTTAATAACTTCTCTTGCCCTCTCTGCAGATACCTGTCTGACATTGAGATAATTTTAGGCAGCTAGATTATAATATAAATTGCAAATATTTTTAAATTTTTGGTTTCTCATCATGAATTTCCTAGTTAACCATAATTTGCATAAAAACATTTAAATTTTTTGTGTTTCTGTTATATACTGTGCTAGTTGCAGGTAATGTCATCTTACTGGTTTTTCTTTACATGAAACAATCAAGAATTGTTTATTCTTCTATAATTTCTTCATGTGAATATCCTGTGGAGGTACCACACTGGATGCGTCCAGAGACAATTTTTAAAAACACCTTAAACTATGCTCTCTGGCTTACTTTTTTTCTGTCTTGATTAGCGGTGTACTTAGGGGTGCAGTATTATGTATAGTCTAAGAGAATGATGAAGACCTGGATTCAGCATCTTTTGGGGGAAGGAGAGCTACAGGGTGTTGAACTCAGGTTCTCCTGTGAATAAATGTGCACTTTACCACTGCCCTCACCCCTGGCCCTGGATTCAGATTCTTAATGGAGCAGCTTTCACAACCTTAAGCTTTACAGTCCTCAAGTTTATCCTTTGTGGTGATGAAATAGTTATCTCATAAGGGTGATGAGACCAAAATTGGGAGATTATAATTTAAAATGCTTAATACAGTATCTATGTTAAACACATTACTCTCAGTGCCTTTGTTATCTTTGTTAATATTGCTGTTTCTTAAATACTGTATAGATTGTAATTATTGAGAGTACCAAATTGATAATCAGGAAACATGTATTCTAGTCTGCATCCATTAGTAACTAACATTTCCTATAGTAGTTTTATTCCATAGTTTAATTTTCTCATCCATAAAATGATTAACACTGTCCTTTTCCATTTCAGTAGTTTATGATTCTCCCTCAGTTCTCTGTAATTGAATCCTAACAATTCTTACCAGTCAGTTCTTGACCCAGTCAGCCTTCATTCTCCCTCACTTTTATGTCAGCTTCTCTTTACCCCATCAGTGAATACTGGAGAGCCTCAGGATTTGGATTTTGGGTTTTCTTCTAGGCTTTGCTTTCCTTAGTAGCATGTACATAAAAGCACATGGTTTGAAGCTAAACTGTTTGGATTTGAACTCCAGCTCTTAAAATTAGCTTAAGGACATTAGGCAAGTTTCTTAATCTCTTTATGCCCCATTTTCCTTATCTGACTTGTTTTGAGGATTACAATGGATTGAACATTTTAATAACTAAGAGTCTCGAATGTAGTGGCCATTATTTATTGTAGTAGTTATTGTAGCAATTATAGTGGTAGGTCCTCTTTTAAGGTATTTTGAATCCCTTTAATGGCTTTAAACATTATTTATATTGTGTTTACCCCTAGATTTATACTTTTGTTTACTGCCAGACATGGCTCTTATTTTGACATCACTGCTTGGGTATCTCATAGGCATTTCTTTTGGCATTTAATGTGTCCAGAGTAGAATTAATAACTTCTTCCTTTTACCCCAATGATGTTCTTCTTAGTCTCCCCCATCTTTGTAAAAAGAACTGCTACCTGTTTGAACAAAGTTATAAGTCTTAAGTATTAACATACCTTTGTTATCTTTCTACACCCAACACAAATCCTAATGGTCCAACCTGCGCAGTTTATTAAATCTATCTGCTTCACTCTGCTTACATGCCACCAACCTTATCCACTTACAGTGAAATCCCAGCTTTCCACCATGGTCTTCAGGATCCTGGCGCTCTTATCTTTTTCTTTAAAACTGTTCTTGAAAACTTTTTGTTGTAGTTGCCAGGACTGTGCAGTTTAATTTTAATTTGTATGCTTCACATGTGCTCTATTCTTGACTAATTTAGCAAGTAATTTACAGATTTGCTGTCTGCTGGTGGGTAGCAGTCTCTATTGTCATGGCCATTCTCAGGCATGAATTGGCATGGGTGAATCCAGAGATTAATATACTGTGTTTAGGCTGAAGCTTGATCAGATTGGTTCTTGGCACACAAATAGTGGCTAAGACGAGTTTTTCTTCATTTACTCTTCTCTTCCTTTCCTACTTTAACTGTCGTTTATCAGTGCTTCTGTATCTGGAATATTTCCTTTCCCTATGCATCAGAGTATTCATGTGCTCTCATATTAAAAATTTTAACTCGCTCTCAGCGCCACAACTATGTTCTATTTTTAGCTTTTTTCCTTCGAAGTCAGTTAAAGAACTGTCTATATTTTTAGCTTTTCATTCTTCACTAAACTCCACTGCTTTCAGAATCTGCCACCACCAGTTCCCTCAATTAAATTTTCTAAAAGATTTATTATGACATCAACAAAGAAATGTAAATGATATTAAAATATCAGGCAAAATAGTTTGTTTTATGTCATAAATAGCCACAAAATAAACATTGTTACCAATCATTTAACTTGGGAAATAGAGCATTGAAAATATCTTTGGAACCCCTTTGTTTTTCATCCCTTCTGATGCTTTGTGAACTACTGTCATTAGCTTTGTTTTGATACTTTTATAATTTCACCATATAGAAAATTCCTAATTTAGTTTTGCCAGTTAATATAATATGAAAGATGAAGTCATAGTACATAGTCTTTCATGTCTCGAATCTTGAGCTAGATACATATATACACACATGTGTGTGCCTGTGTTTTATATAGCATGATTAAATCTGAGGAGTGTTGCCAGTTTTATTGAGTAACAAAAAGTTATCTTCTACTTTTAGTATTGTTAAATACCTGTTTTTGCCAGTTCAGTCAATGAGGTATCTTCCACAATTATCTACTCTAATAGGAATGTGTCTTACTCTTCCCAGTAAGAGTCTGAGTTTGTATAGCCTGTGGAATGGAACTAGACAAGATAAAGCTAATTCCACTTACTGAACTTTTTGTGTAAAACCCACTTTTTTCTCATGAACAGTTTGAATTTTATTTTTTTTTGGACAGAGTCTCAGTGTGTAGTTCAGGCTGGGCTTAAACTCACTGTGTAGCCCAGGCTGGCCTTGAACTCACTGCAGTCCTCCTGCTTCAGCCTCCTGGGTGCGGGGATTACAGGTGCACACGATCATGTTGCTAAACAGTTTGAATCTTAACCCTCGTATTCAGTAGGTCTTTGCTGCCCGAAATACAGTTCAAAAAATAGGAGGATATGGAGCAGCATTGGCATCACTGGAGAGCTTGTTAGAAATGCAGACAGAAAGTTTTATAAATTGTCAGCCTGCTCCTGATGTACTGAAGCAGGTTATTTATAGCATATTAGTGTGTGAGAAGCACTGTGCTATTATGATCCACATCAACTGAGTAAATGTTTTCTAGAAATTAATTGAATGTTGATGAGAAAACAGCACACAATTGAGGAGATAAAACTAGTTAGCTTTCTGAGCTTGCTAACATTTGTCTTTTTACTTTGTTATCTTCATCTCTGGAAGAAAAATCACTGATGTTAATAATTGAGCACCTGATATTAACCTTGTGCAGGAACCTCTGGCTGGGTTTTATCTGCTTCTCACAGCACTTAAGGGTAGATGTTGTGTCTTCCTTTGTTGCATGATGGCTACCTAGATATAATCCGAGTGTGTTGGGGGAATTGTTTTGTGAACTGGGATGAATAGTTTAGACTTGTAAAGGGCTTATTAATGCATTTATGTCTGTAATATTTTCGTAAAATTTATGAAATTGTTGGGTAGATAACAGCTTGTTAAATTTCATGAAATGGAAGCTCTTGTTTGAAATCCCAGCCTCAAGTAGAATATAGTTTAGCCTTTTAATAGCTTTATGACTACACAATTATATAACTAGTTTTTGGCATTTTATTTCCTGGCTTCAGTGGAGAATAAAGAAGTTGTTTCATATATCTGAATTTTTCATTCAGATACTTTAAAACTCAGCCATCAAAACTTTATATTTTAACCATCTTAGTTATAAATCATTCTGAAATGTATTATATAAGTTTCCACCTTTTTTGTCAGAGTGTTGAACATAATCTGCCTATGCTTTGATGACAGTATTTTCATTAATACTATGTTATTAACCCATACTGAACAGTAGTACTCAGAGTCCCCTGGAAGCTGTCTGGATATGGTGTCGCACACTGGTAACCTCAGCATTTGCAAGGCTGAGGCAGAAGGAGCACTGTGAGCTCTAGGCCAGCATAGGCTACATGGTCAGTGGAAGGGCAGTCTGAACTGCACAGGGAGACCATGTCTCAAAGGTTTAAAAAAAATTCCCTGCAGTATTTAGCCTGTTAATTTCTATAATAAATATTCCCTGTCATTGAATTTAGGTACCTTGAATAGTTTGTCTTTTGTAGTTGGTTATTTGTGTTGTTAACCTTATCTGTCTCTTACCCCATTGGTTTCTAGCTTTTTATTTGCTGTGGATGGAAGACTAATTCAGAAAGGTTATTTCTAACTCTAGAGTAAGTACACTCTTGAGTGAAAGTGAAGTGTACAGTATGATGTCTTAACTGCTTAGTTTTATTTACTTAGGCAACTACAAAACTATTACTTGTAAATGTTATGATACAAGAAAAAGGTTTGACATATATTGCTATATTTCAGTAGCTCTGGAAGCTGAAAGGGTTGGTATTAACTGGACTGTATATGTAAGGGTTACACTCACAGAAGCTGAGTGGCTTTTCAGCAGTATAAAGCAAGTAACCTTCGACCTGGAATCCCGGTCACATTGGCCGGTTTTGATTCCTTCTTGGTTATCACACTGCTGTGTTCCTGCGGGGGACTGTGGCAGTGTCCTTGGTGCGTGCAGATGCTTCCCCAAGCTCCTTTCATCCAGATGCTTCTTGGCCTGCGGTGGGGTCACGTTCTCTTTGCTTCTGTAAACCCGTTGTAAGCAGGCAGTGCCCCCAGTCCCAGTCACAGCTCTTGTCCCGCTCTGCAGAGTACCCCAGCCAGCACAGCACACAGGGCGTCATGTCTGCTCTCGGGATGGCGAGGCTGCGTGGAAGGCTCACGGCTGCTGCCCAGCATTGGATGGTGTCTCCTTTGCATGTCTCTAACGCTTAAGAGACTGGAATTCAGATTACCAAGTTTGGGGTCCCCTTGCTTTCACTTGTTATGTTTACACCATTTTAAGGCTGAAAAATGTAAGCGGGACCATTGTAAAATGATCATTATTTTCCCCATTTTATAAATGCAGAAACTTGGGTATAAACAGATCATGTGACTTGATTAATGTTAAGATGGGGAAAATAGAAAATAAGATGATTGCAAAATAATCCAGTGTTCCTTGTTTAAATGTTTGGAAATGTATTTTTCAGAACTTACTCTCTTAATTATCTGAATTTCTCACTTCAGTATGTCTACCTGACAGTTTCTTAAATGAAACCTTCTGATGTTAGCACTTCCACAAAAACTTGATTTGCTTTTTTTTCAAAATTAGCTTATAATTTTGTTTACTTAATCTGTGCACTTTGGTATTGTCATGTTTGGCAAAGTGTGAGATGCTATATTTAAAGAAAATTTATAAACTACTTTTAGAAGGCCATTATAACATGATTGTACCCAGTGAAGTTGAAATAGTGGAGTACAGTGTGACTTACGTGTCTGTCTGCTTGATGGCAGGCTGCACTGATTTCATTGAAACAGAAAGGGCTGACATGGATGCTTGTACATGCCGGAGTAGTTTGCTGTGTTTTTGTTAACATTGGTACCAAGCCCATGCATACAAGCATACAAGCAGAAAAATTGGACTCAGAAAGTAGGATAACTTGGTAATAGTCAGAATCTGATCTTTTTTAACCCTTTGAGTCTGAACATCGGCTATATTTTGGCATAAAATTTTTTAAGATTTTATTTTCTTCCCAAATAGTAAATAGTCCTTATGTGGCAGAAGTGTTCATTGTGTCCTGATAACTATGTGAGATTTTTCCTTTTTATGCTTTCTATTCTGTCTCTTGTCTCTGTTCCCAGCTAGTTTCATTTGATATAAATGGTAAAGGATTACTGGTGACACATTGTAAATGTGCAAATACACACACACACACACACACACACACAGATACATATTTCCTTTTTTTCTTTGAGACAGGGTCTCACTATATAGTGCAGGCTGGCCTTGAATTTGCTTATGTAACCCAGGTTGGCCTTGAACTCACAGGAATGCTCCTGCTGCAGAGTCCCAAGTGCTGAAATTACAGGCATGTGCCACCAGGCCTGCCTTAAAATACATTTTTTAAAGAGCATCTAATACATCCATTATAAGAAAATTTTGGAGAACTCACAAAAAAATTAGTTTTAAAGCTTATAACACGAGTATTACCATTAAGATTTGGAGTTTATCTTTGTAGTGTTCATCCTGTTTTAGTACATAGAGTGGAAGTCACTGAGTTACAAGTTCTGCATGCTTTTATGATTTTAAGCCCACTGCCAAATTGCTTTTCCATAGTCTTGTAGTATGCAGTTCAGTCTCCACCTACACAGTATGTAAGTGGTATTTCTTGGCACCATTGCAAATTGAATGCTATGATTTTTTTAAGAATCTTAAAGTCTTTGTTTTAAAAATTAATTTAATTATGCAGTTAGTATGCTCATTGTGAGGATTTATTTCAGTAAATAAATCCTGTTCCCTAGTGATACCACTGTGTGCCTAAATCACCCAAGCTTCCAGTTTTGCCTTTGATTTTTCCTTTAGGTTTTCATTAGGCTCTCCCAAGATTGCTTACCTGGTTTTTTGAGTTTATAAGTGTGTTGTCAGTGCTCTCCTTCAGCCGTTATAGACGCCTCATGTAGTCGTACAGGCTCCATTTTTTCCTTGTTGGTCATAGACAGTGCCCCTGAGTAAATTTTCTTAGAGGATAGCTGTACTCCTCAAACTGAAAAGCTTTTGTAAAATCGCCGATACATGCGAAGTAAAGGGAAGCTTTATTACCTGATACATAAGGTTTCTTTACCTTTGTTTTTAACCTCCCAGTGAAGGCTCGTAAACACTATTTTCAAATTTGGTTTTTTGATAGGCTTTAAAAAAAATTAAAACCAAAGTTTTCCTTTTGGAGAGAAGAAAATCCTCATTTTACATTTTATGCAGAAATAAATGATCTTTTTCAATTTGAAGGACTTCTTGAATAGAAAAATGAACAGTCAGTCACCTTACAGATTTTTTTTTTGTATCACACTTTTTATGGTAGAAAACAGAAGCTCTTTTAATCTGTAAAGGCTGTTAATTAAACCTAACTATTATACTGGATCATGCAGGCTCTTGGTACACAAATCAAAAGACAAGAAGAGTTAGTGAAAAGAAACTGTCATGTTGTCCCTGTCTTCCAGCCACAAGTAGTACCTTTTCCATAATCACAGTGACTCTTTTTTAGCTTTTTTCTGTTATTTCTCCTGGAACTACTTTAGCAAGTACTTTCTCCTGTTATGGGGGCAGAAACAAGTGGTAACATAAAAGTGTCTTCAAATTGTGTGAAGGTCTTTAACTTCAGCACTGGTCAGTGTTCTGAATATAGTACAATTAGAATATATAAGGAAGTGGATTGTAACATTTCTGAATTTTTTTGTTTTATGTGAGAGAGGAAGTAAATTTTACTCCAGCTAGGCCTTTTTATCACTTAATTTTACTTCAGAGAAGTTACTTTGCAACCACACGTGGGAAAAGTTGTAGGATATATGCACATATACACATGTATAATATACTTATTTGTATACATATATGTATCACTGATAAAGTAGAAATATCTACATTGAGCACCCTTGACAGTTAACATCATGATGGTATATTTGATTGCATCATTGTACTTTCTTGTGACTGATTTTCATGATGACAGAAGTGTGATTCTGTTGAATTGCTTGAAATAATGTTTCCCTTTTGCTTCTTCAACAATTATTGGTTGGACTATCAGTGAGCATTAGATGCAAGAGAATAATAATGAAATCTGTCCTTTCAGGCTGAAATTATTACAGAGGTGATATTGATTATATTGGAGTATTATAAGTAATCCCATATGTGTCAAGGGAAAAATGCCCCCCTATTGAAGTTACTTAAATTTCTTTTACATCAAAACTTAACAGCAGTGATTTAAATCCCACTTGTTATTTGACTCAGCCAGTTATGAAATGGAACCCTGATCCCACTTGAGCCATAAAATGTGTTAAACTTAAGACTAATACAGCTTTCTGCTTTTTGAATTTACATTTTGGCAATAACTACCTTCTTTGTTCAGCGTTAGAAAAAGTGATCTAGGCTTAACCAAATAAGAAAACTGCCAAGTTCACAGATCAGTCAGTGAAAGAAGCCAGAATTACATGAAAGTCCAGATATTGACTTTACAGAATATGCTAAGGGGAGATTCGGTGGCATTAACAGTTTCTTTGAGAGTAAGGTTCTCCTCCTGGAATAGCTGTTCTGTGACGCAGATTGATGTGAGTTCAGGCTGTGGGCCTTACCTCCCAGAAGCTGAAGCTGGGGGAGGGCCAGCTAGGAGTGGGGTCCTCCTGTCTGACCTCGCCTTTAACTGGCCAGCGGACAGGTACAGCCTGGTTTTTGCTTTCCTGTTGCAGACTTTTCAGCAACTTTTGGAATGGATCTTTCCCTTTGTTTTTAGGATAATGGTATTTTAAAGGAAAACTATACACAAAATAATAGTGACTGTTTTGAGCAAATCATTTGAATTGTACTCTAGACTTCTTAATGAGGTTTTAAAATTCTTGTCCTGAAATGTTGTTGTATTGGCTGTTACAAGAAATAGTTCTAGGTCCAGCTAATTGACAAGTTTGGTGCCATGTGGTTGGTTTTTAATAAATTATAATTTATATCTTATTACTGATGTTAAAACCTGGACTTGAGTTTGTGGAGCTGGGAAGGGACTGAGTTGGTTAAGGTTGGTCCTGTGGACCGGTGCTTGTCGCCCTGTGGGTTATGGGTGGTGAGCACTGAGAGATTGACCTTGGGTGCTTAGAAACTTGGAGCAGTTTGCTGCCTTTGGAGCAGTTTGAAGTGTGTGATCCCTGGCCTTGTGTTTTCTGCATCTTTGAAGAATTTTTCCCTTTCTAGTAAAAGTGTATTGGTGTATGATGGACGGTTGAAAAATGAATCTTCACACTGATGCCTAGGGAGGCACTGTTAGAAACTCTTTCCACACCTGTGTTAGCTAATAGCTCCTTCCTCTAACAGTGTGCTAATACTCAATAGAGCCATATCTAAAGTAGTACTTTGACAGTGTTCACTAGATGGACTTAACTTTTAAATTAGTTTTTGTGGTAAAGTGTTTTTTTTAATCTGTGCAGTTTCTAAGGGAATGAGCAAGTAGTTCAGTGTTTGTTTGCTCTGCCCTGCCATACAGGTTGTACCCTCCACTTTCCTGATGAGTGCAGCTTTATAAAGGCGGGTGAAAAAGGAGAGCCGAGTGGGGTGCAGTGCGCCTGCCATGAACGCCAGGGCTTTGGGAGCTGGGGTGGCAGGATTCCTGGTCGTGTGTGTGAATGCCTTTGGGTCAGTCCTCAGTGGGAGTGGGGGAATAGATGATATAGTTCTAAGTTTAAAACTACGCATACCTCTGTTTCAGTTTTTTTCCCCCAGCAAATCCTTTCCTATGTCTCGTGCAGGGACAGTAGGAGGAAACCTGACCCGCTGCTCTTTCTGGTGGAGGTTTATTCTGAGAAGTTTGCAGCAAGTCAAGTCTCTGTTTTATTGACTTACAACTGGTGCAGGTTAGTTAGGTCCTCCCGAACAGGTCTCTCTGCATGTTGAAAACCAGCCTCTCTCTAAAAATCACCCCTTTCATTTGGATGGTGTGTGCATATGCGTGTTATCCAGGAACGAATGTGTGGAGCTTGTCCCATGACACGTGTGAATAGAACTGAAGAGTAAGCCATGTCAACAGGAATTTAGAGTCAGCAGGTGCTTTGGCTTAGAGTTTGTGGGATTTTTTTCCTTTTGCTTGTCCTTTGCAGTCTGACTGCTTTACTAACACTCCCCACAGAACAGCTGAGACCCAGATAGCTGATGTATTTCCCATTCTGTCAACTTTGTAGTACTCACAAAAAAGGAAGTTAAACCTGTTCTATTATTTGGAACTCCAAGGAGCAAAACATAGGATTGCTGCATTTAAAGTCTCTCTCTTTTTTATCTAATGTTTTTTGAATTAAAAAAGAATATGTTTATTATTATGTGTCAGTAGCTGATACAGATTGTTGGAGAAAGGTGCAGTCCCTCCACACCATTCTCGTGGTGTGCAGACATGTGACGCCACGCTTACGGCGGGATTTCCTACCGCGCTGTGAGCATTCTGATTTTGGGGCATTATGGCCTTTGTCTATTCAACAGGTGCCAAGGGTACTCCCCTCCCTGAAAATAGTTTGACATGCCCCATGCTGTCTGTTACCATGAAAGGTAAAATGCCAAAGAAAATAAGATAACCCATATCCCTTCTATTAAACAGATCATTAAAATGATCCTGAAAAATGCTACAGTGGGATCTATTCTGATTACAGTTTTTAAGGAAATATATATTTTTATAAAACTGTTGTTTGTTTTTGAATTCTAATTATTTTTGTTTCCCATAAAATGTAAGTTAGTATGTGCTTAGTATTTTTAAGAGAAATTTTGAACATTTCTCAGTTTGAATTTCTGATATGGAATTATTATAGAAAAGCTTTTGGGGTAGGGATCCTCAGTGATTTTTTTTTTCTTACAGTTTTTAGTTTTTTAAGCATTTTTAGGGTCTTGTAGTATAATATGAAGTGTTTTTTATCTTTATTTCCAGTTCTTGTGACCGCGGCCTGAAACTCTTCTAGTTTCTTCAGTGACAGGAGTGTCTTCTGTTGTCTGTGAGCCCTCTTAGTTACCTAGTGAGGCAAGTTGAATGGCGCTGGACACCAGAACCGTGGGCTTGAGCCCCTTGGATCTGGCCAGGGGTGGCAGGAGGAGGTTGCATTCTCTTCAGTCCTCTGCAGCCCTTGGACAGGAAGCTTTGATAAGCCCCCAGTTCTGAGTTCTCAGAGGCTGGCAGGTGGCAGGCTGGACAGCTACCCCCAGGCCATGCGTTTCTTCTTCTTGTTTATCTGGGTCCTTGGTATAGCATACCTTGCCAGTAACTCAGCTCCCTGCCTTCTGTGAGCCATTCTAGCAACTGTCCAACTCTGGAGCATGTTGTAGAAACCCCTGCTTTATAGCTGGTGGCATCCGAGGTGGGGACAGTCGTGGGGGACCAAGCCCTTTACTTCTGGGATCTGCTGGTATCTCCAGGTAGATAGTGTGAGAATTGAATTAAATTCTAAGACACTGAGCTGGTGTTCGGGTAATTGAAGAATTGTTTGGTGTGGAAACCTCCACACAACATATATCAGAAATGTGTGAGAGTGAGCAGTATACCTGACGTTCTAAAAATAAGAACCCCAGGAAAGGGAAGACTTCATATGTTTGATTTAGTTTCATATTCCTAGGGCTTAGGGAAGGGATCTAAATGAAGGAATTAATGAGTCAGTAAAAGAAATTGGTTATCCAAGCAGCCTGGTGAGGAAGATGGTGATTCCATGTAGAAGCTTCTAACTTTCCCAGTAGCTCCTGTTTTCTGAAGACATCATATTGATAGAAAATGATTATCATGCATCAAAAGTCATAATTTGTATTTTTATGAAATTTAAATTTCGTTTTGGAATTCAGTGGTTTTGATACGAATTTTATAGGGAGGTCATAGAGATTCTGCTACATCTTGGTTTTAGGAAGGATGAAGGTTTTACATGCCCTATTTAGAATATTGTCTTAGAAGCTAAACCCTTTGTTACTTTTAAACTTTTGACCAAAGTTAGGTTTTCACTTTTTTTTTTTTTTTAAAGCAAACACTTTAAACAGTGGCATTATGTTCTTTAAAGATTGCACAGTCTTAGCTTTGCTTTTTCAAACAGCTTGTACTGAGCAATAAACAATGGAAAAAAAGTGTTCCATTTAGGGTAGTTTCTGCAGACGAGACAGCTGTTTGCTGTCTTGCAGGTTGGAATTCCTTGCCCAACTTGAAACTTGTAAAACCTCTGAAGTGTGCAGTAGACAACTGACTTATTCAGAGAACAGCACTTACCATGCAGATTAAGCATTCAGACCCAGCGTGTGACAGTTCAAGAAAGTGTAGGATTTGGCACTTAAGGTTTCTGTTGGCGAGTTTATTCCTCTGTGTTGAAGCATAATCAGTAGAAAGTCCTCCTTCACCCACTACTTTGTACAGTAAGAGAAACCTAGTCAACACTAGTTCAGTATCTTGTAATATGAGCAGCTGCTTTGAAGATAACAGTACACAATGCACTAATCATTGTTACTCTCCTGCAATCTTGTTTTGAAATTTTGTACCATTGTTTTCATTGGATTTTTCCCCCCTCTTTTAAAAAATAAAAAAACTTAATTAGAGGTCAAACCTAAAATCCTAGACTTTGTACTACAAAAAATTTGAGTGCTTCTAGTGAAGGCTGCTATGGTACCTTCCCTCATATTTCTGAGTTCCCTTGTTAAGACTGGTGTTTTTGCCTTTATAAATAAAGCGTTGACTTGTGGGTCTGTATTTCTCGCATGTCTTCACTTAGTGACACAAGGAATCTTAAAGCAGAAGAGAGAACTTGTGTGTTAATCAGTAGTGTGTATTGCAATCCCCTAAGGTGCTAAAGCAAAAACAAAAGAAATGGGGGCCATAGTGAAAGAGTGACTAGGGTGTTAGAATCTCTGGGGAACCTGGAAACAAAACAGAAGCACACAAAGTCCCCACCCCAGTACGGGAATCCAGCCCTGGTCAGTAACTGAATTCAGGGAGTGCATTCAGGCATCAGTGTGTTTTACAGGTCCCCAAATGGTGCTGTCATGTACCCACTTATGAGGGCCCTTCCTGATGAAAAAGTTTACATCATTTTGTTAAGCTGTGAACAAATGATGTAGGGCTCCTGAGAGTGAGATCACTTGTGACATGTTGTAAACAAAGTGTTATGGAAGTGTATTTTTCTGTGGGTGAACTATTGAGCTTTCCATGTATCTGTTTTTATAAATTAAGAACAGAGAGCGTGACACCAATAAACAGAAGTGATTAAAAATACATTCTCATGTTTTATGGACAGAAGTGTGTGGTTGGCAAGAGCGAGAGCAAGAGACAACCAAGTGTGGTTGCACTGTATTGAATAAAAGATTCTTTAATTTTTTTGAGAACATTTAGGAGGAGAGACAAAAACGAGGGAGAGGAGAGGCAGCGAGTAGAGTGTAGATTCTGTCTTTTCTATAGAGACATCACTGGTGTACACAGATTTAAATATGTATGTAGGGCAAATTCTTGTTTGTCTAGTAACAAAAGTACTTTGTCACTTTGTTACTTCTGATCAAGAAATTTCTTTCCTTTCTTTTGACATCTAAATGATCCCTAGTTTGTAAAGCATTTCCAGTACATTATTTTTCCACTACTTTATTTTTTGTATTAAAGATTGGAGAGTTTAATATGTATGTAGTAGAAAAGTAGGAAGATCATGAAATGTTGAAATGAGTCAGTTTTGATAAGAAAGGTTTTCCTGAATGCATTCTGTCATCATCAGATTACATTAAAATGGCAAGATCATAAATATTGGAGACAGAAAAGCTTTTATTTTGGACAGTCTTGAGTGCTACAGAGAATTTATCTTCAGTTTGAAATTTTCTTTCTTGAAAGTAAAATGTGCGATCCTTAGGTTTGTCTTTCAAAGTGAGACTAATCCTCTAGTACCTGAAAACCCTTCACTATTTGGAAGGCACTGTTTGTAAGTATCTCAGCCTTTGTGCTTTGACCATCTACTGGTTAGGTGCTGTTACTGGTAAATTTTCTCTGGTCATTTTAAGGAACTCAATATAACACTTTAGTGATGTGGAAAATTACACCGTTGCCTTTGAACTGCAGTAACTTGCTTTAAAATATATTAATAGTCTTTTCCTTCTTTATAAAAGTAAATAAAGTATTTGGGACTGGTTTGTTTTGGTGAAACTGCTGGATTCTAGTTGTCAGTTTTCCCTGTAAGTAGGAAGTGGCTCTTTAGAAATAAATTCTAGAATTTGTCTGAAGATCCACGTTTAGCTTACATGACTTCTGTCATGTCTCATGTACTTTGATTTTAGCAGTGGGTTAGTCACTGCATTAATAGGGTTAAGTATCCAGGAATCTTATGTGAGCTTTGTTATTTACATATGATTAAAGGAAATGTAAGACATTTGTTTAGCCTTGTTATGTAGTTCTGTAGTTTTGCAGGCTCTCTGATAAGGTTTGCTTTTTCTTAGAAATTAAGAAAATACAAGGTAGGATGATTTTTTTTTTAAGCTCATTTCTGTATTTTCTTATAGGTGGTGTTAAAGATAATCAAACACTATCAAGAAGAAGGACAAGGAACCGAGGTGGTTCAAGGAGTGCTTTTGGGCCTGGTTGTTGAAGATCGACTTGAAATTACCAATTGCTTCCCTTTTCCCCAGCACACAGAGGATGATGCCGAGTTTGACGAGGGTAAGGCGGTGTTCATCTCACACATGTGTCTCTGCAATGTGTACCTGGGCAGGAAAAGAGTTCTTAGCTGCCCTGATCATCTGTTACTGGGGATCTGTTGGGTTGTCCTAATCACTTGATTTCTTAGAAAATTACACAAATGCTGGGAAATGTCATGAAATTCACCATGTTGGCCTTTTCCTATCGGACTTCATGATTCTGATTTGGAGTGTAGTAGTCTGACCTGCATCATCAGAGGATGCGCTCCAAGACCCTCAGCGAAACCGTAGATACTGTTGGGATAATGTTGGGGTACTGTTAGGATGCAGGGATACTGTTGAACACTATTGTATTTGTCTATGTACGTGCATGTCTGTGATTTTTAAATTAAGTGCAGAGACTAACATCAATAACTAATAGTAGGCCAGTTGTGGTGATGCATACCTGTAATTCCAGTACTTGGGAGGCTTAGACAGGAGGGTCACTGTCAGCCAGTGTAGCCTACAAAGTGAGTTCAAGACCAGCCTAAACTGCATAGCAAAACTAAAAAAGAAAAGAAAAAAAACCCCTAATAATAAAAAGGAACAGCTATAATAAGTTTTTAGGGGAGTGCTGGGGAGAGAGCCCAGTGTCTCATGCATGCTAAATAAGCTCGCCTACCAGTGAGCCACACTCCGCCCTGTAGTGACAGTGTAATAAAATTATGCAAAATTTGTTTGTTTCTGGATGTTTCCATTTAATACTTTAGGACCATGTTTGACTGAAGGTGACAGAAGCCATGGAAAGCAACATGTTAGGTCAGAGGGGTCTGTGGTAATGGGGGTAGGGGCTGCGCCAGAGTTGCCTGCCTCTGTTAATCAGCTTGCTGTGTAGCTTGCAGTCTGAAGGACACAGCATCGCTGCATGTCCTGCATCGCTGCCCATCAAGCCTGTTTGGACTCAGTGTTAGAAAGAAATGAGTTCAGCTATCTGCTTCAGAAGGCAGCATTTTAGAAGCATTTTATTTGTTAGTTACTTTGTTTTGGATTTTGAGACAGGATATATATAGTTCAGGCTGACCTTGGACTTGGGCCATCCTCCTGCCCATGGGGATCCTCCTGAGTGCCAAGATTACAGGCGTGTGCCACCATGTCTGAGAGTTTTAGCACTACAGCTCTAACTGTTTTATTACCAGAGGCCGTTAGTAAT
Organism: Hydrochoerus hydrochaeris; assembly: GCA_004027455.1. Taxonomy (NCBI): domain Eukaryota; kingdom Metazoa; phylum Chordata; class Mammalia; order Rodentia; family Hydrochaeridae; genus Hydrochoerus; species Hydrochoerus hydrochaeris. The sequence continues at coordinate 76,482 of PVLA01005646.1, forward strand.
CAGAGGGTCACCATTTTCTTTTCCAGCTTCTGTTTCTGTTACCAGTAGTGCGTGTTTGCAGCACATGATGAGTCCGCCCCTTGGGGAGTTGCCGCAGGTGCATCTTGCGCCCCCGGACCTCTTGGTCTTGTACGATTTGTTTTTTAAAGCCAGTTGAGAATAGTTTCACACCTGTTTGAACTCTCAGGGCTTATTTTCTGTATAGTTTTTTTCCATAATTTTTTTGAAATGTAAAAATCATAACCAGTCACTTCATCTGTGGGGGATTGATTCTGGGATCCCCTTGAGTATGAAAATCCACAGATGCTCAAGTTCTTTGTGTAAAGTGGTAACAGTATTTTTATGTACTGTACACATCTTTACGTATACTCTAAGTCATTTCTGGGGTACTAGGGCACTACTATACCTAATGTAATGTAGTTATTGTACTGTATTAGTTGGAATGTAACACAAACCAAAAAACCTGCACATGCCTAGTGTAGACTTTTTCCCCTGGGTGTTTTTATCTGAGGTATGTGGGATTTACAGATGTGGATCCTGTTGCTTTGCAGAGCCTACTGTACTTGTTGGTGATTTGTCTATTAAGTCCTATGTCCATTTAAAAATAAAATTTGTTGAATTTGGAGTTCTTGATAAACTTTGCGTATGAATCCCTTATCAGATAACGGTTTATAGTACAGGTCATCTCCTTCCTGTGGGTTTCATTTTCAAGCTGTTGATTGCTTCCTTTCCTCATTGGATGCTTTTGAGTTTAGTATAGTACTGAAATCATTGACAGATCCACTGTCTGGAGACTTTTTCCTTGTTTTCTTCAAAGAGCTTTTTAGTTTCGAGTCTTGTGTTTAGGACTCTCATCAGTTCTGAGTGTACATTACTGAGTGTAAGGTAAGTGTCCAGCTTCCTTTCTTTGGATCACAGCACCACTGGCTGAGAAGACTGTCTTCCCCTCCCGTGATCTTGACATTCTTGGTGAACATCGTTTCACCATATGTGCCAGGGTTTGTTTGTAGACTTCGTTCTTTTGCATTGGTTCATATATTTGTCTTTATTCCAGTACCCACTTTTTGGATTACTGCAGCTTTATAATATGTTTCAGAATTGCATGGTGTGAGACTCTCAATTTTGTTCTTATCATTCTAGATGATTTTGGCTTTTCAGGGTTCTGTGAGATTCTATAAGAATTTTAGGAAGGATTTTTTTTTTTCCGAAAAAATAATCATTGGAATTTTGATAGGGATTGCATTGAGACTAAGTTGCTTGTATACTGTTGAAAGTCTTTTGCCTCCTTGGTTATATTTGTGCCTACATATTGGATTCTTTGTGATGCTATTATAAATGGAATTGCTTTCTTAATTTCATCATTTTCTATATAAATTTGCACTGATCACTTCTAACTTTGGTAAAATATTTTATCTCATTTAACATCTTTAGAACCTCTTCATAGTATCTTGAACATACTTGAAATGCCAAGTAAATTCTTGCCAAGGCTAATATCTTGCGATTGGACTTCACCTGCAAATCAGTTTTTGTTAATGCACTACCTCTAGAAACTAACCAAGCATACTTTTGTTGCTCATTCCCAGGTACCAGAACTTGCATTTTAAAAACATTTTTGCAATATCCATCTTTTTTTAAAAATTAAGATGCTTTCATTTGAATTACTCTGTCTGTACCTCCCACAGGATCCATGTCTGCGTGACCCATTCTGCTGGAATTAGGGGTGTCTTTAGGAATACTTTGCACGTAGTGGTCACTGCTTTAGCACTGTCTGGCAAACCATTTTTAATACAGTAGCTTCACTTGTGGGACACAGATGTTCAGTTGGAGTGATTCGTTTGCTTACTTGGTTGGTGGGAGTAGAACCCACTCTAGGGTAGCTTACAATGGTTTCTCACAATTTTTTTAAAAAAGAAAATCCTTGGCTTAGAAGAAGTAATGTGCAGTGCAGTAATGGCAAATAAACCAAGGACAGTGTGCTAATTTTAGACCTGCGTCATTGGAAGTTAATTACTTTTATAGGTTGAAGTAATTGATCATTTAACTTTTATTTTAAGAAACTCAATAAAAAGTGCTTTAACTAACAGTCCTGAGATAAGGAGAGACTTGAATTTGGCATTTAAAACCTGCGTATTATATGCTGTGTACAATACTCACATTGCCTGAAATCAACTGTGTTAAAGGTTTATCAGTCCCATTTTCTGATACTTAGATAAATAAACCAACTTGTCCCAGTGCATTTAACTAGGAGTAGGTAGAGTTGGGTTGAATCCTGTGCCTGCCTGGTCTGAGTCCTGTGGCTTTTCCACTTCACTGTGTTTCTCTTAGACTTTCAGTGAAGTGCGTGCCGGCATAGACGGGTTATTGAATGTCGGGTAGCATGATTCCGTACCCAAAGCCTGTTTTTTGTGGGGAAAAATAAAAGTCAGTTTATTTTTCCTGGCTTACCTTTAGGGACTAATGCGATTTTATGGTTTCTTTTTCCTTTTCTTTTTGTGAGATAGGGTCTGGCTAGGTGGTCTATGCTGGCCTCAAAGTCTCGGTCTGCCTCAGCTTCCCAAGTGCTGGGTTTGCAGCCGTATCCCTCCCACCAGGCTGGGCCCTCATTTTTCTTATACATGTGAAAAATGTAATACAAATCTTGTATTTTTTCATAGCCTTATGTAAGAGGATTGAATAAAGTTCTCCCTCTTAACCTATTTATTCTCTTAATAAGCATTAGAATGTAGTCACCATTAGCTTTTTTTTGACCCTAAATAAATACAAAAATTATTATATAGCTCTATCTTACATTTTTATTATTTTATGTCAGAGTAAAGATTCACTATTTTGCATTTGCTTTTCCATTATTTTATGTCCTCTAAAACCAATATGTGTTGAGGAAAAGATCTTTTCTTCTGTCATCTACCTATTGCAACTCATTACCAAGTACTTCATAATTTTAGCAACGATATATTACAGACTACCTAGGTTTTTAATTCTTATTTTTCTACTGAGCTATGGGCTTTTATATGTTTTGGTGCCTCATGTAAAGTGGAGATTTTTAATCTAGTATAAATGAAATGTTAGTATTTTTAAAGTCAGTATTGAAAACATGATCTGTGAACCTGCTTTTGTAAATAAAGTTTTACTGGAATATGCTTACTCGTTCATATATTTTCTGTGGCAGAATTCCTGCTACAGTGACATGTGATACTGTTGAGTAGTTGTAAAAGTGAAGATACAATATTTACCTTTTGTCTCTTTAACAGAGTTTGATCACTTGTGATTGGCATAAAACTTTTCCTTATTAGGTTGAATAGTAAAACGAATTCTCTTTTTTATACAAAAAGATATTTTTTGTTCTTTGTTTAATTTTTGTGTTTAATGTTAACTAAGTTCAGACTACCTTGTGAGCACTGAAATGAAAATCGTGATACTGTGTGTTTATTTCACTGGCAAAGCTAGGAAGTATCAGGATAAGTGGTTTTTGATTGAATTTAGTACATTTTCCCAAGTTGCTGATGTTTAGAGAAACAAACTTGAGACCACGCACTGTGGAAGACATGATGGTGCGAGGCCGGGGAATTTGGATGGGTGTCTCAGCTCTGCATTTAAGAGCTTCATGGCAGAACCCAGTTTTCTCTGACCGTAGTATCTTTCATTTCACACACATTGTTCACTTTCTGAGTACTGGAAACGTAGTGAGAAGGCTGGCTTCCTTGTGCAGTACCTGTGGAAAGTGCTGCCTTAGATTATGTTGCTGTAGAACAGTTCAAACCCTGACACACTGCATGAAGCTTCTCCTGTTTTTCACCATTATTTCACAGTTTATTTCTTGCAGAATGCAGTAAGTATCCTTCGAGTGGTTTAAATCTTGATGGATTTCTGTATTACAGAATTTACTTGCCAGTTGAAAGAGTTAACTTGCTCACGTTAGAGAAAATAAGCTTCCCAAAAATGAGTACAACAGCTCGTATTAAAATTCCCATTAGGGGGCACTCTTAGCAAGCTTAGGAGAACTGGGGACTAATTTGTTTTCTCAGACATGCAACCCAAGGTTTGCTAAAAGGGAAAAATATTTTCATCTGATAAGATTCAGATACTATTTTATACAACTGAATTCTTTAAATATGTTATAAAGTGCACTGAATTAAACACAGATTTAATAATTCACTGTCTTGTTTCTCAGCAGACTGAATCAATTTAATATTGTAGGTGATATAAGAAGCTTACTTTATTTTGCATCAGAACCAAATGCATAATTTTTATATTTGGAGTGAACAATTCTTTTTCTTTTTAATTTTGCTTCCTTTAAGCTAGCCACAAAAGATGATTCTTGGCTCTCAAAATAGGTTTCTTTCAAAACAAAGCAAGCAGATACTGTACTACCGAAATGCAGCTAGGAGAATGCTAATGTGTGTATAGAATGTGTAATTGCTAATGCCATAGCACACGCAGAAGCAGTGCAGACTCACACAAGTGTGTTTGGTTAATTTTCAATAGGAGAAAGTTACTCCTTTTTCAGGTTTGGTGATAGGAAATACTACTATAGGCTATTCTTCACAGTAATTTTGATACTAAGATTTCAGAAGGAAAGCTGGGAGAGTCTTGGACCTTTCAGAGATCACACTATGAATTGGCAAAAGTATTTAAAATAAGATATATTCAGAGTAACTTCACAGCATAGGTGTAATTTTTTCACTGGTTTTAGAGAGTCAGTTTGTGTGGTTATATTATTTGCAGTGTTCTCTATATAAGTAAGCTGTATTTTATGTTGGAGTAAATCTCTGCTTAATTCCTTGCTGCTTCTAGTCTCACCGTCCTCCTCTGTTCATTGCTTGAAGCCAGTGAATGCCCTGGGCTAAAGTGCTTGAAATCTGGTCTCTGATTACTATTTCAGCATTATGTTGCTTTTGAGTTCAGGAATAGTAGAGGTGGAGCAGTGAGAGCTTTTCATAGTTTTTGGATAGATAGGGTCATTTTGTGGAAAGACATGATGTTGCTTATTTGTCTTTACCTCCTATCCATAAAAATCTCAGTGGTTATTGTGATCTGTTCAACAAAATTATTTAAAAATTATGCCTATTTTGCTTTAAGATTTTTTTCTTGATAGAAATATTAGAAATATATATAGGTACTTTGGGGTATATTTTGAAACTTATTAGAGAAATAGTATTTTTGCCTGGTGAACTCAGATCATTAAGACGAGACAGGTTAAAATGTTTCATGTGTCTCAGAAAAATATTAGCCCACAATAATTCATTTTAGGGCTTACCTTGCAAATTACATTGAGTAGACAGTGAAAAAGATACAAAGGTACCAATCCTGGTTATTGCCTTGACAGACTTTTTAAGTGAGAGGGACTTGGGTAAAGAAAAAATCATGAAACAGAATTGATGTAAGTCTAGGAGGAAGAAGGGAAAAAACCAACTAGTAATACTTACATTTGATTCAGCACCTTCATTATTCAGAAATGGTTATATTCTTTGATCATATTTTTCAGATATTACTGCTACTTTAGTATCCAGGTTGAGAAGTTGTGTTGAACATTTAAATGTACTGTTTTGATAAATGAAGGACTTTGGACAAGAATGTTAATATCTTGTTTACAAAATCTGGGACCCCTGGTTCTCTTTAAAATATTTAGCATCATGTTTAATTTTATATTTGTAATAAATACTTTGTTTTAGAATATGGTGGACAAAGAATTAGAAGGAATCTGTACACTGAATTATATAATTCTCCTAAGTACTAGAATTTTTTTGTAACTCTTGGGAGTATTTTGAAAATGTTAAATCATTCACATTTATTGATTTATTGGTGAATATTAAGGCCATGACCTTTAGATTATTGCTGGTTATTTTGGTCACTCAGAAAGCCGATGGTTTGTGACTTGAAAATTTAAGTTAAATACCTAAGCTTATTTTTGTATGTTTAGACTTTGGCTTATTAAGATGATTAAAATATGAAAAGTAAAATTCAAATATGAATCGTCAGTCCTAAAATGTTTTTGTCCTTTTTTAAAATATCTGTTGTCTGTTTGAATATTTCAAGATTTTAAACATAGATATGGGAGCAAAATTCAGCTTCCAAAATAATTTTGCATTTGCTTGGTTTTTAAAAATGTAGTTCTTTATGAAGTCGAGACACCTCTGTGCGTGGGACGATGTCCTATTGAAAATGTGGTCAAGGTAAAAGATTTTTCTGCTTAAAGAAATTAAAGCGCTTTACACTGTACTCTCCCTTGGTCCCCAAAGCATAAGTGCCATGGTTTGGAAAGAAGCCAAGGAAAACCTGTTCACATTTTGTGCAGACTTAAAGTAATACTGTAAGATTTGAAAATTACAGGTGGATACAGTACTTAAATAGTATTTAAAATTCCTAAGTTTCCCAAGTCTAAAAATGTAATCCTTAAATTACTGTTCCCAATGGTTTAAATTTTAATTAAATAAAAGCCGTCTTACGTTTAGACCCACAGTAACTTTAGATAAATATATTTGAATTTATTACTAAACTTCAGGTTAATGACCATTAAAAATGAACTGTTTAGTACTAATTAAAATGTCAAAATGCTGGAATTGCAATATGTAACCAAAAATCCTTGTTATTTTTGTTTTTTCAAAAAGTTTTCCTAGCAAACAACTTTAAGCTTGGTTCTTATTTGGCCAAGAACTGTTTCCCAGTTCCACTCATTCATTTAAATACATTACCTAATCTGCAAGTTTTATAGATAGATAGGTTATCGTTAGATTTGGTGTTCTTCGTGCTAATGCCAAGTCTTCCAGAGTGTTGTCTTAGTTACGCCAGTGAAGTGTATTGTTTGCTTTATATTTCTAACAGAAATTTTTGTTGCTCAAGAAACCTTCATCTGGTTAAGATTCCTCTTCGTGACTGACTTGTTTGGTTTCTTAGTGATATTTTCATGTGTTTATCACTTTCCTCTGTGCATAGTATTGACTGCCTTTTTAAGAAACAGGAAATTTCACTCAGTTCCTTTTGGATGTTTTCTGACTTAGCTGGGAGCAGAGACCGTGGTTACTTGTGTTTTGAAGTGGGCACCAGTGTGACACTGTGAGCTTCTGGTACACCCTCGAGTCCCCTCCTCCCCGCAGCTCTTGCACGCTCACTTCTTGTCCTGACCTCCCACTTGCAGGTCCGCCCTGTTTTATGTGCAGGCAGCCCTCTGTCCCTGCTGGGTCTGCGACAGGCTCCTGCGGTTACTACAATGTCTCTGCAGCAGTGCAGCCACCTCATTTCTGTTCTGTAAAACTGGCTAAGTGATGACCAAGTGGAGATGTAGCAGGGTGGCAGGCTAGGAAACTCACAGCCAGCGACCGTGGCACCTGGAGCCTGGCAGTCGAGCCCTAGCTGAGACTTGTGACTTGTGTCCTGCGTTTAGCTATACGGGTGGCAGTGCAACAGCAGTAGCAGTGCCTCCGCCAGGCTGGGCTCCTCTGCTGTCCTGTTAGCTGCTCCTTTTCTTTTCTTTCTTTGTCCTTTTGTCGTTTATTCACCAAGCCAGTATTTGAGTGGGAACTGTGTGCCAGGCGCTTCGCTGGCCTTAGCTCCCCTCCGTCTCCATCTGTGGATCTGTTTTTAACTTGTGCTGTTGGAAGAGCTGAGCCCTCCCTTCCAAGAAGCCTTTGAGCTGAAGCCTGGGAAGACTTGTCTATACATTGTGACAGGGAGGTGTGTCAGTTACCATGCAGGTCAGTGTGAGTGGTTGGACAGGTACTTGGAGTTACAAATACATATATCCATAACCTATGTGTATCCGAGTTTCTAAGTTGTAGTTCCTCAAGTTTCTAGGTATGTTTGATTTGTAAAATAATCTTGTTGAAATTTTGTAAGTTGCATCATCAGTTCTTCATATTCAAGGCTAAGTTAGTGGCACCCAGAACCAGAGCCTTCACATGGTTATGGAAAACATGATGCGCCAGTGGCGCATGCCTGCCTGTAATCCCAGCATTTGGGAGGCTAAGGCAGGAGAATTGCTGTGAGTTCAAGGCCAGCCTAGACTATCTAGTGAGTTTAAGGGAGCCAGAAATGCATGGCAAGGGTCTGCCTCAACCCTCCCACCCCAAAACAAAAGAAAAACGAAACAAACCCAGAAACAAAGCATGATCTTTTTCAGATTCTCTATCAGCGAGAATGCAGATGCCTTTGATTGTGATTGTAGGCATGATAGGTTAACTTAGAGGCCACTTCCTGGTGTTGCCATTTCCTGTCGCACAGCTGGAATCAAGCAATTGTTGAATATAACAGTAGACCTTGGAACGATTCCTCCTTTGTGTGTGTATGCTAGGTGTTAAATAAACGTGCAGGGCAGTTCTAACCTTAGGTTAACTGAGAATTAGTGGTGGTTGGATATGTAGCCAGCTTAGGCACTGTAAACCTTTAGCCGTTAAAGATCAGCACAGCCTCTGGTGCATATTTGCTACATGGAATGGGGAATGGAGAAACGAATAGAAGGTGTAGACTGAACCAGAGGGAATGGTGGAGGGAAGCTGTGTTCTTACTCGATGCCGCTGTATAAATTACAAAAAATAGTTGGACAGTGGTTTCATTTGACTTAGGAAACCAGGGCCACAGGTTTGTACACTGCTTTGCAGATGATTTCCACAGACAGTGCTGATAAAGCCTGTCATGTGAATTTCCTTCTTTACTGAGTACACAGTATGGTTAAGTGGTATGTTGTGCAATGCTTCCAATCTGCTGTTTCTGCCATCTGGACAAACAGAATTGGAAGCAGAGAAAGCATAGGAAGGAAGCAGTGGCCTAGCTGCAGGGAATCCATGTGAACACTGGGTGCCACTCATGGAACACCGAGCAGTTGGCACTTTGCTTTGTAACCCAGCCGGCTGGCAGTCTGTGGGCTGGAGGTGTGCGGCGCAGCCCTCGAGATTCATCTTTTGGATGCTGGAATCCAGACCAGAAAGGCTGATGGGCTCTCCTTTTCTTACTTGATTCTTTTTTTTTTTTTTTTTTTTGTACAGCCTTTTTGCTGCCCCAGTGTTGGGTGCAAATGTTGAGTTAGATTTAACAATCCAAGCATTTTTGCTTTGTCTAAGTGGAATCTTTTAAAAATGTATTATGTCTCTAAAACAAGTTTCCTGAGAACTACTTAAGTGCTTTTTAAAAGGCAGCAAGAGCTTTAGATAGCAAAATTGCTTTTGAAATTCTGTATGTCAGAGCCCGTAGGGATGAGGTGAATGCTGGACATTTATGAGTAAGAGGAACTGGCTGGCCGAATCTAACCTGGGTGCTCTCCTCAGCGGACACACCTCTTAAGATTTTGTAAAATGCTTTTTATGTGTGTGTATACATTTCTTTTTGATAAAACGTGTGAGTCCTTACAAAACTGTGGACTGGGAGTTGTCAGGTATCTTCTTAAGAATTAATGTAACCTTACATAGATGGCTACTAAATAATATTGAGCCACTGTGGTTTCTGTAGTTTTTGTCAACCATGGCTCCAGTTCTAAAACATTTCTAATGAGACCCACTCTCTCTTTTTTAATTTTGTGGACAAAGATCTGTTTTATCAGAAAATACAGTAACTTAAGCAGATCCAAAGCTTGGAGGAATTAATAACAGAAAGTTTTTGTTGACACCAGGAAGTAGATTAAGTAGAGCAATTGTGGTAAATGAGTACCATATATGATAAGCCTGAGCCACCTGGGTTTTATTAGGCTGCCTGATACTTTGATCACAATATTATTTCAAGACTTGTCTATTTAAATTGGTAAGGTTTTTTGTCTTCTTTCTAATTTCTTTCATTGCAAAGAGATTTTTAAGAAGATTCTGACCAAACCAGAATTTCGAGGAGGTGCACATTCAATAGCTTCGGAGAACCCTGGAACCACAAAACCAAAAGCACAGGCTTTGAATGTCATGTTCATCTGACCCTGCTTGTCTTTAGTTTCTGTTTGGAACATGATTATAGTTCGTGTGGTAATGGAGCAGTAGTACTCTAAGGACGGTTGGTATAATTCAATTAATTTTTGTTTGATATATATATATATATATATATATATATATAATATCATATTTTGAGAATGTACTACTGCTACCAGTTTTCCTTCAGCTGGTATTAAGCAGTTTCAGCAAACATCTTCAAGAATTTATGTAAAGGCTTTTTGCTATAATCATAATGAATGAATTATACTAATCACAGAATTTAATTTGGATTCATAAACTGTCTCACGTTGCCTTTGAACTTGAAATCTTTAAACTTTAGTCAGCCTAATATAGATGAGTGAAATTTGTAGTCCTCAAAGTCAACAGAATTCCCTGTCAGTAATTTTCTTTGCTATGGAAATAGTCTTTCACAGATAGGTAATGGTGCCTTTGTTACATGTTTAAGTGAATGTTTTTACTTGAAAAAATGAATATTTATTTTTCGAAGGGAGGGTAAAGGGAGGATAGCGAAGATTTAATAATTTATTCTTGTCACTAGTAAAATAGTAATAATAATAATCATTTAGTGTCAGTTTGAAAATTTAACTGTAAAATGCTTTGTATGTTTCTTCTTGTTACTATACATTTTCACTGTTTTGATATTTGAGTATTCTATTATAACAGCTGTAATTTTGACTTGAAGTTTCCATATCCTAGTGTAATTTAGACCTGTTTAAAAGCACCTAAGAATGTAATAATTGTTTTGACTCGCCCTTGGTAGTGGAAGGGGTATAGGTACATGACAATCAATAGCTTCTTTATTTTTCCTGATAAGTCAAAGAGAAAAGTTAAAGACTAGGAAAAGGTTTGAGATTTGGTAAGACTGCATATCAAGAGCTTGTGCTTCTGATTTTTAGAAAGTTAGGTTGTACTTGTAAGTTGTACAGATGCGTAGTACATTGATTCAGGAAGATGAATTCATAAAGAAGGCAGAGGCATAGATTTAGAAACAAACATGTAACAGTATAAGTGTGGAATAATGAGTTTTTTCAGTTCAAGCAGAGACTTAATTTGGGGAATGGGCAAAATAGTACTGCATTGGGTCAGATTCTAGACAACTTGAACACTTGAAAATCAGATTTGGTGACTGAGTAATTGTGAACCATTCTAGATTCTCCAGCAGAGATTTGCAAATGAAAAGTCAGTGTTTGGGGACTTGAGGGAGGGAAAACAGAAGGATCACAAGGGCTGGAGTGAATGTGGGCAGGAGCAGTCAAACTGAAAAGTGGGGTATTAGAGCAAAAGGGAGGGGGAATAAATAACATAAGACTGAATTAAAGGTTGTGCTCACATTTTAAAGGGTTAACTAAGTAGTATGAGACATGCTCAACATCTGGCATTTTCTAGAGACCTAAATTTCTGTTTGTCATTCCTTCCCTCTCAAATACTTTGTAAAAACACCTGCTCAGTGATGATGACTTATTTTTCATAGCAGATGGATAATAGTAAATGGAAGCTATTGATAGCCAACAGAGGAATTCACACACTTAATAACAAATCAGTTCTTCTAAAGTATGAGATATTTCAGCTGGACATGGTGGTGTATGGCCGGAGGGTCTCTGCGAGTTCAAGGCCAGCCTGGACTATATTGTGAGTAGGAAGTTGCCTGTACAGTTTTAAAAGTACTTGTGTTGTGTAATCAGTATAATTCAGATGTGAACTGATAGTTTTAGGGTTTTAGAAGATTTGTCTTTACCATTAAATTCCAAAATGCAGAACTAAACTCTACTGAAAAGAGAAGTGAGAGTCAAGTAGTGTTACTATGGTCTTCAAACAGAATATTCCATTCATGGAACCAATGGGACTCGATCTCAAGGATAGTTTTTTGCAACTTCATTCATTTATTCAGCAGACACTTACCTAGTGCCATCTGTCTCAGGAACTTTGATATTAAGGGAGACATTAGACTGTTAGCCAAATCAAATAGTTATGGGTTTAAAATACTGTTTAAGAGGGAAACAGATGTTTTAATGGACAGTGCCCCACTTGAAAGAGGGTATTGAGAGTCCCTGGTTTGGGGGTACAGTCTGCTGAGCCCCGAAGGATGAGACAGAGCCAGGAAAGGAAGACTCAGATCCAGAGGCTCTCATAGTGGGGAGTGGGCTCAGTGTTGTTCAGGAACTTTCGAAAGGGTAATCTATATGGACAGATCCCATGAAACAAGAAACAAGAGGCTGTGTCATGAATACCGAAGTCTTGTGGGAGTTGGGATGTTGTTTAGTAAACTGCAGGAGGCTACTAAAGCTTTTTGCCTGTTGTTTGAAACAGGACCTTATGTAGTTTAGGCCAGCCTTGGACTCACTGTGTAGCTTAGGCTGACCTGGAACTTGAGATCACTCTTGCCTCAGCCTCTGAAGCCCATGACTCGCAGGCCTGTGCCATTATGCCCAGTTGTACTAAATGGTTTTGAGCCAGTTATATTAATGTATTATGTATGTTTAAAATTTTTTATTTCAATAAACTTTTGGAATTACGTTGGATTTGCGAAATAGTTTTTATACTATTGTGGTACATTGAACTCTGAACTGTATCCAGATTTCACCAGTTTTTCCATGACTGTCCTTTGACTTTCCCGGATCCCGTTCTCTGTGTTTACTTGTTTCCTCAGTCCCTTGTAGTCTCTATTGTAGTCTTCTGTTTGTCATGATTTAAAGCATACTGTTAAATGTTTTGTAGAGCACCTCTTTTCAGTTGGCTTGCATGATTAAACTGGAGCTACGTGTTTGAGATGAAAAATCAACATGCTAAAGTGCCTTTCTCATTGCTTTCTGTGAGGGAAGGAACACAGTGTCACAGCACTGGTGATGCCAAAAACTTTGTCACTTGTTTAAAGTAACATCTGATACCTGAGTTACCACATTATCTTGGAAATCTTTGTAACAAGGGAAGCATTGGGACAAATATTTGGTTAAAAAATTAGAAATTCATCTCTGTTAGGTGAAACAACTTTTCTTCTTATACTCTTTATTCCTGATATTTTAATATCTAAACAACATGGGTAGATGCAAAAATGTGTTTTCTTTGCCTTAATATGTAGTTTTGCACATATGAAAATAGTTTTATTTTTATATTATAGCATTTTGATCATGCAGTTGAGTGTCTAACTTCATATAGGTGCATTTGAATCTGTCTGTGACAACCAGATGTTGGAGAATATTCACTGTAGCTGATTGATATTTCAATATCAGTAATGTTTGATGTAGTTGTTAAAATTTCCCATGTAGCATGCTTACTATGTAGCATGTTAAATTTAACATGTAGCATGTTAAAATTTCCTATAAAGTGTAGTAGGCTTGGCTGGGTTCTAGTGCAGAGTACCTTTTATACAAAGGAGCTCTCAGTTTACATTTGGAATAAATGTAATTTTGGCCACTTCTGTAGGATACATTGTCAGTGTGACAGCTACACATGGGCATAAAATCTCTGAGATGATCTGAAATAGTTTGCTTAAAAAGAACCTTAAATAGCTTCTGTATTTTTCTTTTGGGTATTTGAAATGTTTTCAGCCTAACACCTTAAAGTTAACAATACAGAAAATTTTGAAATTTTAGGGGTCATTCCATTGATTTCCCTTTTATGTGATTATTCTTCACTGTTTGATTATTGAGTCTTACTCTAAGATGTCTTCCAAAGCTCATGTATCAAAGGATTTACCTGCTGGTGAATTTGTGATTTGATGGCATCATTGGAAAGTAAAGACGATTCAGGGACTGTATCCTGTTCATTACCTCTTCTTTGGGGGCTCTTTGCCTCTCTGCTTCCTGATGAGGTGAGCGACTTTCTCTGCTGTACCCTATGCCCTGCTGTTCCTTCCTGCCTTAAGACCTAAGAACAATGGAGCCAAGTCTGGGAACCATGGACTAAAACTACTGACACTGTAAGCCAAAATAAGTTGTTCCTCCTTCCTCTAAGTTATTTCTTTCAAGTATTTATTCACAGTGATTCAAAGCTGACCTAACATGGAGATCAAGGATCTCTTCCTATTTGTTGACTGTCCTTGCTATTCTCTGTGTGGAACACAGCAATAGCCATTTTGAGTCATATCAGTAGTTTACTATCTACTAAGGTATTTTTAGCTATTACTAAGAACATAGCAGTTAGAAAGTTTCCCTCCTAGCTTTTAAACTAGGAAAGATGATTAAAAAGTTAAAAACTAGAAGTCAGCAGTGGGGAGGCAGTAATCTTGGTAGCCGTCATCGTTACTGTTACTGTACTGGCAGTGACAGCGGCCTAACTATTGTAATTGCTTGCTAAGTGTTATCTTGTGCCTGGATATCGTGCTAAGCACTTGATGTATATTGATTTAAGCCCTGTGTGTTTTGTGAGTTAAGAACTGTCCTGTTGCTGTGTTACAGAAGCTTAGAAAAGTTAAGTCTGTACGACAGTACTAGGTATGGAATCAGAATTTAAAACCTTGTTACTTTATACAGTGCCTTTGTGTTGACTGCTGATTATAATGAGGTAGAAGAGAGAGAAGCTCATCAGAATTCTGGAAGGAAATGATATTACACAAGAATAGTTGTATTCTTTTGGTTTTTGTTGATTGAATTTCAGAATGCCTATACCATTGTTTTATATCCCTCTAAAAGCCCAGTGAGCAAACCTGCTTAAAGCTATTTCATTTCATTTGTGGAGATGAAATTTAGGGAAAATTAAAACAATACAACAACCAACACAATACAGTATAAGTATTTACTATACTTATTTGTATAACTATTTGTATCCCTCTAAAAGCCCAGTAAGTAAACCTGCTTAAAGCTATTTCATTTCATTTGTGGAGATGAAATTTAGGGAAAATTAAAACAATACAACAACACAGTACAGTGTAAGGTAAAGCCTGAGATGGTGGCTCATGCCTTTAATCCCAGCACTGGGGAGGCTGAAGCAGGAGGATTGCTGCAAGTTCAAGGTCGGCCTGGGTTACATAGTGAGGGCCCCCTCCCCCAAATTATAAATTGAATATTCCTTACATGAAGTGCTTGGGGGACCCAGAAGTGGCCCAAATTTTGGAGGTTTTTGAATTTTGGAATATTTGCATACACTAAGATCCAGCATCCCTATGTGGAAAATTGAAAATCCCAAATACTTTAAAACCTAAAACTTTTTGATCAGTGTCATGATTCTCAAAATATTTCAAATTTCAGAGTTTTAGATACTGGTAGAGTGCTTATCTATTACATATGAGGTCCTGGGCTTAGTCCTCAGCACCTGGAAAAAAAGTTTTTGAATTTCCATAGCATTTCCAGGGTTGTACTTCTGCGTAAAGAGGCATAACTCAGACATGGTTATGCCCAAATGATCAGAGTCGGAAGTAATTCTGGGGAGGAAGTCACTTTAGCCCCAGGTGTCGACCTGCTCTGCAGTGGGGTTTGAACTGGATCCTGAGGGCTGGTATTTGTTTTTCCTCCAGCCCTTTCTCTTGACCCCACCCCATCTCTCTCCCTATTCCACCTCTGTGCTGCACCACATGGTCACTGCACCCACCAGAGCCTGCCTGGTTCTGATGGTGATTACCCCTTCTTCCAAACCCTTTTCCCTACCCCAGCTCACTGAGTCTTGTCGTTTCAGGACCCCATGTACATACCAGAGGCAGGTCCTGGCTGCGTGGTCTTATAGATCATATGCTTATCCCACAGTGGCACTTACTAGGATACATATGTGTAAAACATTCATTTGAAAATAATTTAGATTTATAGAAGTTGTAAAGACATTGTATCCTTCACTTAGCTTCCTTTAATGTTAACATCTTATGTGATTGGAAGATTTGTCAAAACTGAAAAGTTGGGACTGAGGATTTACCTCAGCAGCATAAGCACCTGCCTTGCAAGCGCGTGGTCGTGAGTTCAATCCCTGGTATTGATAAAAGAAAAAAAAAAAAAGTTACAGTGGGTAAATCCCAGTAACTGAACTGGTGATTCATCCAGCTCTTTCGTGCAGGAATCCAGTCTAGGGTACATGCTGCATTTACTCATCCTTTGCCTTTATTCTGCTGCAGTTTATGTCTTTTTCTGAACTTGACACTCATGCAGAAATACTTGTCAGCTGTGTTTTAATTGTTAGTTTGGCTTTGCTTGATGATTTCTCATGATTGTACTGAGGATTTGGATTCGAGAAGAATATACGTAAAGTCCACCTACATGTTGCGTGTCTGGGATTTATCTATCATATCACCATGTGTTAATGATGTCAACCTTGGTCACTTGATTTGGCTACAACTGCTTGGTTTCAAATGCTCTACTGAAAAGTTACGGCTTTTCTTTTTCCATACTTAGTCCTTCAGAAGTGAGTCACAAGTCCACCCCTGCTCTCAGAGGGGGCTTAAATTCCTACGTATGGTGGGGGAGACACAACAAAATTCTGGGGAGACCAGAGAAACACCCCAGTAATTAGTAAGTAGTGTGATGATTGTTTGACTTTCTTTCAGTTATTATTCACTTCTGCTCAACTGGGTGCTCATTGAGTTCAGGGCCTGAGACTGACTTATTTGTTGTTTTCCCTGAATGTAGTGCAGTAGTAAGTATTCAGTAAATGTGAATAAAGCTAAGTGGAAACGGGAGATTATGTATCACCTCCAAAACTGTATTACTTAAACTTGATCCCATGGACATGTAGGAGTAAAAAATATTCAAGTGTTTGAATAATGTAACAAAAAATGTACTGTTTCAGTGTCATTTGTTTGAAATTGAGGAATATATTTCTCCTTAATTTTAACAGTCTTGCAAAAAAGTATTTTTTTTCTTCGTTTTGGAAAACTCAGTAGAATAAAGCACTTTACCAGTATAAATTTAGACGAAAAGTCTTATTTTATTATTAAAGATAGCTGGCTGACTGTTTTGAATATACCCTATATTTAGGAGGGTGGACTTACTTGGAAAGCATATAATTTGTAAGTAAATTTGCAGTGATAGAAAAATTCCATTCCAATTCTCACAAAAGGTGTTTAAAAGTATTAATGTTATGTTTAAACTTAGCTTTTCCTTTCTGAGTGGACTTTCGGAACCCCAGCAAGGCTAAATTTAACTTTCATAGAGGATGCTGGTTTTTCTTATGGATGCCACCTGATTTTTTTTCAAATTATGTAAGTTTTCAGTTTTGTTTTTCTTCCCTTTTTTTCCTTGAATAGTTGTTTGACCTGCTGTAATAGAAACAAAAAGCCATGATTGGCTTTTGATGTTTGGTTTTTTACCAAGTGGTAGCTGACCTATTGAGGAAACGATTTTTCCTTAAGAAGAATGTGAAAACTTTGGCGATTGTTAAATGGTTTAAGTCTTTGTTTCAGTCAGCATTGTTTCAGGCATGCTGTGAAGAATGAGATCTTTTACCTGTATTTTTCCAACGGCAGTTAATTTAGGCAGCTCTTGCTGCAGAAATAGATTTATCAGTGGCTAATTAAGACTGTTAAAATATTCTTTTATTATCCTATTTCTAAAAATCCACATGTCATTCGCTGTTGATCTCATCTCTGGAGGTGGCTCGCACCGCAAAAGTAGGCATCGATGGAATGGAATTCTGTTAAGTAGGGATAAGGTTGGTGGTAGAGAGGTTTAACGTAGGAAGGACTGTTGGAAGAGCAGAGGTGCTGAGAGATGCAGGGTGTATTTAAATCCTTTCAGTACCACTGCCCTTATCCACAAAGAGACAGTTGATACCTGAAACCTAGTGTTTATAAGTTGTGATCATCTCAGACACAAGATTGGCTTTTATACCACTGATGACAATCATGAAGGCATTTTGTGAGTATCATGACAATGTTCATGTCTATTTAAGAATAAAATAGTTGAACTTAGAATTAGGCCAGTTAGAGCAGTAGTTGTGGGAATGAAGATGGGAGTAGACAGGAGCAGTGTGCTTTCTACTGAGTTGTAAAGTAATTTGCATTTGTAAGTGACAGCCATTTAGGGCTAGGCTCTGAAAAATTTCCACTTAGATACATTTTGAATGAAATGTATAAGGTTGACTTTGAATAATCAGGCTTGTCAAGATTTGTATCACATTGATCCATCTCTTAAAGCCATTCAAAAAATAACTGCTATTGTAGTTACTTTGCATGTGAAATCATTGCTACCTTGTGGTGTAGAGGTAGAAACAGACCCTGGATATAAACACCTGTGGTGCATTTGCATCTGATCTGATTTGAAGAATGATATTGCTATCTCCCTTTCAGGGTTCTGAGGATTAAGGAAGAATGCATATAATGCATGAAGGCCGGGTTTGGCTCTTTATAAGCCCTTCATGAGTGGTAGATGCTGTTTTTCACAAAACAACTGGGTGCATATACTCGTTCACTATGTGCCTGGAGGGTTTTGAAACTATATAGGTCTGTCTTTCATTGGAACATAACTTAATGATTATACTTACCAGATTTCAAGATCAAGACTTATTGAGTAGGCTAATTTGCATTGTATAATTCAGAGTAATCAGGGCATGTTGAAATTTAGAAGGTTTTTAAATAGGGTAACCTGTAATAGGAAAAGATAAAGGATTACAGCCCAAAGGGAGAAAGTGAGCCCTTAGCTAATCCAGTGTGAAGAGGACAGGCCTGGCAGGAGGGTTCCAGTACAGTAAGAGTATAAGGTGACACGGGGCGTCCCATTGCTCCACAGTGCCTTCGGGAAGGGGAGAAGTGACCTAAGTGCAGACTGGGGGGTGGCATTCCTGCAGTTTCAGTGTCCCTCAGAAGGGGAAAGGCAGGGGACCAACCCCCCTTTCCTTAGAAGGGCAAGGCCGCACTGCAGGGCAGGGGAAAGCCAGCAGTGGGCTGGGCCCGGGCACTGAGGAGCAGTTGGGTCAGATAAAGCAGCTGCAGATCCCAGCATCCTGCTTGTCAGCATTGCAATAGGAGGGAAGCCTGTGTTTTCACTTTATACTGTTCTGTGTTTACTGAATTTTGTAATGTAGCCACACATTACTTAGGAGAAAGTGACAGGATTAAAATATCCATGGCCAAAATGTATAATTTAATCTTAATTTTACATTGACCTGTTGTGAGATTAACACTCTCAGCAGGTGTTTCCATGGTAAGTAATTACTTAGTATGTGTCTGCGGGTAAGTGGTTTTCTAGGTGTTGCCTGAACCTCAGTACTCTGAGCCTTTCTCTTGGGAGGAGAGCTTTAAAAAAGAGACAGATACATGTGAAATAGAAATATTTTTCTGTTTAAACTGCTCTACTACAGTGGATTTGCCACAGTAAGAGATTTTTTTATCATTCTTCTAGTGTGCGGTTTAGATGCTAGTGAATCAGCAGTGTACTTCTCTGTTCTTTACCATGTGGGTGTTGCCATCTGAAAGCTGATTAAAACTTTTTTTTAATGTTACTCATACTCATGAATAGGCAGTTGTTGAAATTTCCTAATGTCACAGTGACCCTTAAACATTGAAAGTGTAGTTTCACACAAATTTAACATTCTTTGAATTTTTGGTTTTACTCTAGTTCTGTTTCATTACATACCACAACCAGATTTAGTATTTTGACTTTGTACATATTCATTGTTTTGGAAAGTCAAAAGCTTCCCTGCTATTCAGAGATGTAAACATTTTTGCTTAATTGCATGCTTTTGTAGACATGAATTTTTGAGTAATGAAAGATTTAAGATTTGGGCCTTAAGAAATTTCTGTGAAACTACTTTGGTATATATTATTTGCCTTTTTTTTTCCTAAGAAGAAAAAGGTAAGCAAAAATGTGTGGTATTGGGCTGGGAATATAGCTCAGAAAGGTCCTGAATTTGATTCCCAGTACTCCCCCCAAAAAAGAATGTATGGTATTGATATAAAGATAAAATTAATTTAAACTTTATTCTAGATAGAAAAACAGGATTTATAAGGAGATAGCTTCTCAGTGGCTCATAAAAACCAATTGAAGATCCAATCTTAGTGTTTCAAATGTGATACTAAATTACTTTTGATCAGAAATTGAAATCAATCACAAGTTAAAATCACAAGACCGAGAATAAAATTAACCTACTCAAGAACAAAGAAAATTATGTTTCTCTGGGCCTAACTGGATTATAATCTGGAGAGCACATGTTCGGAGCTCCTTGGGAATTGGCCGCTGAGGCATCACAGAAGGGCGGCCGTGTCTCAGATGTCAGATCTGTGGTCTGTGGTTGTTGTACCATATATGGCTCAGAAGTCGTGTCAGCAGCAGGAGCCAAGCCTTCTCAGAGGAAGGGGTTGGGTGTCATCATCCCCGCTGGGTAATGTGGGGCGATGCGTGAGTGCCCCCCAGAGCCCAGCACTGCAGTGTGCGCCAAGTAGCTGCCTGTCTGGGGCCTCCTGGCTCCAGCACCTGCACCAGTGCCTGGGATTTCCCACCTGCACCCCGCTAATTTAATACTGGAGCATACTGACTTGTCAACAGTGTATCTTAATAAATACCTTAGTGTCCCAATAGAAAGATGAAGACACAATGCAAGTGACAAGACAGGCGTTTCTTTTTGCTTGAACAAATTATGGTTTTCCTGAGTGGTCCTTTATTGTGCTAAGGATCCTGTTTTAATTAAGCTTTAGTCATTTTTTGTGCCAAAACACTCTAAATGTTTTGCCTAAGTTCTAGTTAAGGCGGATTTTGGAACAATATTTATTGTTAGATTTAATCGGCTAGATGGTATCAGAATATTTAATTGGTCTTTACCGTATCGTCTCACTCCCTGCCCTTTCTTTTCTATTTCTTCCTCTCGCCTTTCCTATTCTTTCCTTTTCTTTTTTCTTTCTTTCTTACAGTTTTCTCCCAATTTCTCTCTCTCTCTCTCTCTCTCTCTCTCTCTCTCTCTCTCTCTGTAATGGGGATCGAACTCACGACCTTGCACTTGCCAAGCAAGCGCTTATGCCGCTGAGCTAAATCCCCAGCCCCTCCCAATTTCTTTAAGCTTATTTTATTTAACTGGGATCATGGTAAACATTTATTTGACTTCGGGAGCCTTTCTTGGTGCTTACAGAATTGCCATGGGGCATCTTATACCTGAAACCATGGATAGATTGTGCTTTCTCTTAAATGTCCATAACTGTGCTGAAGTTTAATTTAGGAATTAGGTGCAGTAAGAGATTAGCACCAGTTGCAGTGGTTAACAGAGCCCTTGCAGCAGTATGTGGCTACTGTGACAGTCTGCTGAGAAGCGGGCATTGATGGCTCAGACAGAAGGGTGATTGTTTGAAGCTGAGATAGGATGAGCAGTATGATGTGAGACTTTCTTTTTAAATATTATTATTATTATTACTACTGCTGCTGCTGTTGCTACTACTACTAGTACTGTTTTGGTGGTACTGGGGATTGGACCCAGGAGACACTGAGCAACAACCCCAGCCACATTTATTTACTGTTTTATTCTGAAACAAGGTCTTAATAAGTTGCCAAGGCTGGCCTTGAACTGACCATCCTCCTGCCTCAGCCTCCCAGTTGGATTTCAGGCACACACCACACCTGCCTTAGGGTGGTCTGAGATTTTATCATGCTTTTATCAGTTAAAACTTTCACATTATTTAATATTTTCTGCAGGTAAGGGGGAACTAGTGTGTATCTTACTTTGGTTATCCCCATAGTCTGTTTGATTTAATTCAGTCCAGCAGGTAAAAGAAGATGGTTCCAAGGGAGGATTTCTTAAGAGTTTGATCATCTGGGAAGCAGGACTTTATTTGCCAACAATGTGAAGTTTCAGGAAAGGGAATTTTATGTTCATGTTTGCACTAGCTGCGAGGAAGTCTCTGTTCCAAGTGGAATAATACAAACGGTAATGTGTCTAATCCACCAATCCTTAAGATTCAAAATAGAAACCGTAGGTGTTTTCCATTATCAATTAGGAGGACAATTCTTTTGCAGACTTTTTTTTTTTTCTCTTTTAAAATAGAGCTGCTTGAGAGGACCAGGAGGTGGAGGGAGGGGAAGGAAGTGAAAGAAGTGAGGCTGTGCTGGGTGCGTGTGCCAGCTCCCCGGTGAAGTCAGTCATTGCGGACTGCAAACGCGGGCTTACACAGTCAGCAGAAATTTTAAAAATTAATAAAACAGAGCTTCTTGGTGTGGTGTTTTGAGAGAAAATTTAAACTACTGATGAATGTGGTGTGTTAGGCAAGGAGATTGTCTAGGGCATGTTAGAGGACTTCTATTTGGAGTACCCTCTAATTTGAGTAAAAATCATTATGGACTTAGTCCTGATATGTGGTTCTGTTGCTTTTATATTTCACTTATCAGAGCCTATAATGTGTTGTGTAATGGATTTTTTTATTCATTTACTTAATTTATTAAGTATACTTAAAGCATTTTCTACCTGTTTTTACTTAATTTTTCTTTTGTTTAAAATAAGCACACAGAGCAGAACTGATCTTTGAATATTTGCTGTGTCTAATTAGATGTTTTTCTGCTGCATACTGAGAATTAAAAGAAAAGTAGTTTGTAATTAGATCCCAATGTACAAATCAAGCCTAGAAATGGTAGGATCAAATGTTATAACAGTTTGGAAGCATTAATAAATCTAGTACTTTTTCCCTAGGTTTAAATGTCTGCTAGCAGCCTTTTTAGTAAGTGCCTCAGCTCAGGATTTTCAAAACTTCATTTTTTTCCTAATGTATGTCCAACAGGTGTTATTGTTGGTGAGATTAAGGAATTAAGGAAGAGATGATTTGTTGAACTGTAGTAGTCCTTCAGTTGCTCTCACTGTTTACCTTGTCATATTTTCAGTAATAAAATGGGCAGCTTGCCTAGATTTGCCAGGTCTGAGCCCTAGGCCCTCTCTTTGCTTTCCCTTAGTGTAAATAACGAAGTAATGGGAAACAGAAAAGAAGAAGAACATGGAGGAAAAGGAAAGAAGAAGAACATGGAGGAAGACGTGGGGCATGGTGTCCTTCAGAGATAGGTGTGATTGCCTTTTAGCAATACCTGTGAAGGTGAAATTATTTTAAACATACACTAAAGTGATAGGGACTATTACGGAAATGATACCTTGTGTATATGTCAGGGATAGGTTTGGTATTATCAAGCCACCATTGGCTCGGTATGTTCTGGAATATGTTCATTTTACACATTTTTCTGTCAGTGACATTCATTTTACCCAAAATAGGTTAGCTAATATTAAGGGATTCTGTATTTCTAGTGTGATAGTCTTGAGTTTTTCCTAAGTGCATGCATGGTTTCCAGAGTTCTTGATGATTATGCAGGATGCCTTGGTTTTAATGTGTTGTTAATGAGCTCATACTCAAAGCTTATTACTGAGCCTTTTATGTTATGCACATTTTTTTCTGCCCTTAGTTCTTTGTATTGAAAAGTTACTCATTGTAATTAATTGTTGAATGAAAGAGAAAATTTATTTGTTCATTTAGCTCATGACCATATTTAATTCAGAAATCTGTGATCATTCAAAAATATCACATGGTTTACTCTGTTATTTCTGAACATGAGGCTAGGAAAGTGCTCTTACCTGTGGACACGCAGTGCCCACTGTTTTTAAATAACTTTGGAGATTCTCATATTATGTACAGTTCATCCATGTAATTCAGTGGGGTTTTTTTGTAGTCATAGATATGTGCAGCCATTCCTAGTCAATTTTAGAAATTTCTAGTACTCTAAAAAGAGACTTAATGACCCATTTCCCCCTTATGTTCCCGCACCCAGCCTCCAGCCCCAAGCAAGCACTGATCTGCTTTCTATTGCTGAGGTTGCCCTGCTCCGTGCAAGTTGTAGGACATGTGGCATTTTGTGATTGACTTCATGTGCTTATCAAGTTTTCAAGTTTCATACCTGTTATACCATATAAGTGGACTTCATTCCCTGTAAAACTTTAACAGATTACGAATTTTAAGTATACAATTAAGTGGCGTTAATTGTATTCAAAATATTATGCACTGATCATTGTTGTTTCTAAAACTGTATTATCACCCAGAACTCTGCACTTTTACTAAGCAGTAACTTCTCATTCCCCTTTTTCTACTACTCCCTGGTAGCCTCCAATTTTTTTTTTTCTCCATGAAATTTCCCTTTCTAAGAACATCATATAAGTAGCATCATACAGTGCTCATTCCTTTATATCTAGTGTATTTCACAAGTGTAGCACTTCCAGAGTTTATCAATATTGTAGCATGTAACAGAATATCATTTCTTGTTATGGCCAGGTAGTATTTCATTATATGTGTTTGCAACATTTTTTATCAGTTAATGGATATTTGACTTACAAAATGTTGCCATAAACAACTTGGTATGCAAGATTATGTGGAAACTTTTTATTTCTCTTGAATATATATCTATATGTGAGAATAAACATTTTTTTTCAGTCAGTGTCTCTGTATAATTCAGGGTTGTCTTGAACTCACTACATAGACTAGGCTGTCCTTGAACTTGCAGCAGTTCTCCTGCCTCAGCCTCCCTAGTGCTGGGGTTACAGGTGTGCACCACTGCACCTAGCTTGTATATATTATTACGATGGAATTGCTGGGTCAGGTTGCTGGGTTAGACTCTGTATACTATATACTCTGGCCACATCTCCCACTGGCTCTGACTTTCCAGGCAGCCACACCACTTAGATACTATTATTATTTTTTAAATCAATATCATTTAACCAATAATCTTGTGATCTTTATATCATTTAAAAATTACTTTCCATATACTATTCCAAAACATTTTTATTGCAAAAGATTATTTATAGCAAACACAAAACCAATGTACATCTTACTGAATAATTGTACTTCAGACATGTATACAGCCACTACTGCATTGAGAAGTAGAACGTAATAGTAGCACAGAGTCACCTGGCGTATTCGTGCCTGGCCACAGCACTCTTGTTTCCCCCTTAGAACTGGCCACTGTTCTGACTTTGATGAAGTGTCATCTTTTTTAGTTCTGCCACATGGCTTTACCTGCATTATAAAATTGAAGTGTTTTGTTTCGAACTGTACAGATGCAGTCCCAGCGCAGTCCCACTGTGTCTTTCATACATGTTTTTATTCATGACCTCAATGAAGCTTATGCTCTTACTAATTCATTTTTCATATATATTTTATTTTATTCTACCATCTTATTTTATTCTACCCTTAATGGACTTTGGGGCTACTTTTTATGGTGATTTCTAGTTTTTAAAATCACCACACATGTCAAACTGTTTATGTGCTGAAATTACATTTGCATATAGTTGACCATTTTCCGACGTGTGTCTGAGTGACAGGCACCAGTGTAGCTGGCCGTCACTCTGTGCTTAGCACTGTTAGGAGAGTGTACTCTGTTTATCACTGTCTGGCTTGGGGCAGCTTTGTCATTAATTGCTCACTGAAAAAGTTCTTGGACTTTTCCCTTGAAATTCAAAAATCTGTCTTTAGCCTTCCCCCGTATTGTAATGTGAATATTATATAGATGAACATGAGGGAAATTGTTATTTAAATCAGGCTATTTAACATGACACCTTAAAATACTTTTTTCTTTTGCTTGGTAGTGATGCTGTTTTTTGTTTGTAAGGTTAGAATGTTAGAATGTCTGTTACCTTTTAAAATTCTTTTTCTCCTTAGTTTGTATTATGAGTATATGCAGGAGCAGGTAGAGCTGACTCATTCTAGATACTTGTGCTTGGACATTTTAGGCTTTTTATGTGATGAGTGCTGTTGTGACTGAGTTTCTGTTTTAAATATCCATAGAAGGAGTCATGACATACACAGGTCACTTAGCAAAACCTCACTGTTAGCGTGTTTTGCTTCCTTCCCTGTTTTTTTTTTTTTTTTCTTTTAGGAGGTTTTCAATAGATTTGAAAATTATTCCAGAAATGAATATTGTGGCCATTGAAAAATATATTTAGGAAATAATACAATTTAAAAACCCTATAAAAATACTCCAAATTAAATAAATGTCTCTTGGTTCTGCTAGCTTAAAAAAAGATGGAGATAAGTAGAAAAATACTTCATACAGCTTATAATATAGTCAGTTCAGTTCTTATTGAATTTGTGCGTTTATTATGTTTGGATGATATAGTAACACAAAAGTATAATCATAAATTGTACCAGTTGTTTATTTGACAACTTGCAGGTCACACTGTTGATTTGTGTGAGTTTTATGTGATCTGTGTCTTACTTGCTGCAGTTCCGATGTTGGTGTCAGGTTGTGCGTAGATACATAGTCATTTTCTTGAATGTGTAAATGCTGTTGATTCTTATTAAGAGATTATTTTGTACCAGTACATACTATAGTCCTGTGATGCTGAATGCAACTTTTTAGCCTTCTGGAATTTTGTTTTCCTCATGCACATTTATGTTGGAACTGTCCCACCTTTAAAGATAACATGTAAAGTTGTTGAGCATGTTCCCCTTTTCTTGTTAATTCTCATCACATTTGTCTAAATATTGCAGTAGCTTTTTGATAGGTACCTGTCTGTAGGTCTCTACTTTTTAATCTATGCTCTATTTCAAAATAATGTTTTAAAACAGACATTTGGAAAACATTGTTTTAAAGTGCTAGTAAAAGTGCTGGGTATAGTGATGCACAACTGTAGTCCCAGCACTTGGGAGGCTGTGGCAGGAGGATCACTATTAGTTTGAGGTCCAGCGTGGACTATATAGAGTGTTGAGGCCAGCCAGATCTACAGAGCAAGACCATGTCTTAAAAAACAAAAAACTTGGGAGAATGTCACTCTAACTAAAACCTTCTGCTCGGCAAAGCCCAGGTCTTTCTGGGCTGTAGCCCTTTAAGCCGTAGCCTAGGCTGTCTTCCCAGGCCCATGTGTTCAGCCTTATTTCTTGTTCTTTCTCTTGTCTGTGCACATTCTGTGGTCTGAAATTGTTTAACGAGATCCCTAAATTTCATTTCACATTTCCATATCTCTGAGCAGCAGTTTCCTGTGGAATAATGCTGTTATTTTTTATGCCTAGCAAACTCTTAGCCATCCTTGAAAACCTAGGACCATTCCCTCTGAAAAGCTTTCCTAATGCCATTGCTTTTAATAGGTCCTTTGCATTAGTTCTGTACTCTGTACATGTGTTTTTTACCTGTTGTATATTTTTGTGGCTTTCTTCCATACTGTGAGCTGCTTGAAGACAAGGATTGTGTCTTAATTTGATGGCTATCAGCCATTATCAGTACTGAAAATAGAGACAGGTGCTCAGGAAGTGCTGGCTGAAGCCATCTAAAGTGACTCTTGAATATCTTCTTACATCTTCCTGTTGTAAGGTTTGTCTTAAGCTTAGTTAATCGCCCATCTTTTATTTTCCAGGATATGTAATTGTAGTATCCTTTTGATTAGTGGGTAGGTAAAATAGCCACAAAACCACTAAAAGACATTTCTTCCTTGGGGTTTATTGACTTTGAACTTGATAGAAAATCAACTCCTGATGAAATGCTAATTTCTTTTGTATTTTTAAATAACACTTGTTTTTACCCAGAAGATGAAACTCACAATAAGCTTCATAATTTTTTGTTAACTGTTCTCTAAGACTTTTGTGATTTGTTGTTTAGTCCAGTTGTGAAAAGGCAGAAGGACCACTTTCTTCTTCATTGATGACTTCCTATGTTTAATAGTAGGATTTAATCTGTAATTGTATTCTCTTTTCTACTGTCAGCAGGTTTGTTGTATTGAAATGCTGGGAAAATCAATCCAGTGTCTCTCTCTCCAGGATACTAATGGAAGGCGCTGATGGTGTGAGGTGATGGAAACATTTTACTTCTAAACACTGCAGATGCAGTTGATTTCTCTGACTTAAGGAGGCTGATCCTTCACAGCTGTCAGAAAAGCTAAGTGGGTTCCTCTCCTGCCGTGCAGATCTTTCCTTGTTTGGGAACCTTTCACGGCATGGTAGGGGCTTTTAAAAGTGTCACAAATGTAAGACAATTTATACTGCAGTAACCATAGACTTTTGGTGTTGCTGTTTATGGCAGAAAATTGAAAGTTAAAAATAAATGGAGGAGAAAAGCTGCTGAGCATAGTGTGTGTGTTTTGAGTGAATAATGCCATCTCTTCTGGTCATCTGGACTTTCTCACTTTTCCTTTTCTATTTCTTCTACTCTCAAGAATTTTATTGGTGAATAGGGAGGGAGAAAAAGCAGAATAGATTGATGAATCACAGACAAGAAATAGCGTACGTCCTGTCTTGATTAATGCCTCCGTGGATATCCTTGGGAAGGATGTGATCAGTAATCACATGGAAGGGGCAGTCTATCCAGCGGGGACATGTTTTGAACTGAAACGTGTACCTACAGAAACACTGCTCAGAGAGCTCTGTGCGACCCAGGTGTCAGCGCATTGCTGAGGAAAAGAAAGTACAGTTGAAGAACATGCTTCTTAGTACTTTTCGAGTTCTCTATTGTGCTTTATCGCTTAGCACAGAGATTGCAGGCCTCACCCTGGACGCTAACCTTAGCAGCAGATGTACTCTCGGAGCCTGTTACGTGTCTCCTCGGATGTTCCGTTCTCTTCACGACAGCTGCCTGGTTAGTTCCTAGTATCAAGCTCCGAAATAAATCAGAATTTGAAATTTATTTTGAACAGGTAAAGAGACACTGTCTTTTCTAACCCAAAGACTGTTAAATATTGAATAAGTTGTGCTGCAGCTACATTTTATAAATATTTTTGTAATTAATATATTCTACATTTTGAATGAAAAGCTTAGGAAAAATTATTTCAAGAAAATTCTCCAATGAAACAGTTAAATAGTGTTCTTTGTTGACTGTGCATTAAATATTTATGATTTACATACTCCTTCCAAAAAAAGCGTTTGAAACAGATACGAGTTTCTTGTTAATTTGACAATTTAAAACATTTTATAATTGAACAAATTGTGGATATTCTTAATCATAATATCTGCGGGATGTTGATTTATAAACGCTGTAAAATGCCGTGTCTTCACGGTAGGCATATTTGCTGTAGTGTATCCTTACAGTTCAAAAGAATTGTTTTCTTATCTGTTTCCTCCAATCTTTGAATTTTAGCACTGGTCATAATTCTGAGTTTGGAAAAGACTTCACGATATTCCAAATTTCTGTGTTTCCTTCCATGGGCGATGGTTTAGCAGTTTTATGAAGGCATATAACTTTGTAATGACTAAGTGAAATGTACCACCTTGTTTCTTTGGAATGAGACTAGATTGTTGCAAGATGTAAAGTTTCTACTAAGAAAAGGAACAATCACAGTGCCTCTTGAAACTGTTGCTTAAAATTGTGTGCATTCTAAATATTCACCAGGAGGGGTGTTCAGTAAGAAGAGTTCCTTTGTGGCTGTATTTCAGTTGATTCACTCTCCCTTCTCCCTTCTCCTTACAGTCAGTCCAACACTGGCCCAAGAGGGACTTGCGTCTACCAGAAACTCTACCCGTTCTGCCCAGTTTCTCCTCAGCAGTCTGTAGCGTGTGTGGCATGATAGCTTCTCTTGGAGATTAAGAGAACAAAGACAGGCTTTGGTTGTTGCTGTTGTTATCTATAGTCACATGAGAGGCCTACAGATTTGTAATAGTCCTTTGACCAGAAGGGAAATAATTTTCTTTTTTCTAAATACTGTATTTGAAACTTGTACTATGATTGTGGACACTGGGTATACTTTGCTTGTCTGTAAAATGGGGTAGCAGCTAAGGTATACAGTATCACCAAGTTAGAACTTTTGGAAGGATTTGTACAACCACATACCAAATGCCTGCTTCTTTTAATCTATTCTTAGTAAGCGAAGAATACATGAGAATCATTGTTAGTCATTCTTAGGGCTTTAAAGAATTGAACATATGTAATCTGCCTGGGGTTACATAAATCACTAAGTAAGTGCAGATATGGCCATTTAACAGCATCTTCCTGTTGATCAGAAATCTTACCAAACTTGATAACATTTTCTTGCAAAATTCTATGAGTGTTGATGTCAACCATCTTTCAAAAACTTTACTGTTAAAAAAATTATGTCAAAAATTCTCTATGTACAAGTAGAGCAAGCTGAATCTGAGGAGTTTGGGGCTGAGTGTTTATTTCCCCAGCCCCAGGTCCTGTGTAGGAAGCCTGCAATCTGACGTGCTTGCATCTGGAGGTCTCGGAGGTAGACCACGGTCTGATAGGACCAGTGCTTGCATAGGAGGCCACAATAGAGTGTGGTCTGTCCCACCAGTGGCCAGTGAGCACACAACAAGAGAGGGAGACCGACTGTAGCCCGGAGGGGGCCGCACCCCAGCCCCCCTGGCCCTTGGATCCAGAACTTCTGAGTTCAGAACTGGGGCGGTGGGGCAGCTCTGTTGTGTAAGCCCCAGTCTAGGGTATTTCCTTATGGAAGCTCAAGTTCAAGTATTACAAAGAAACTCAAGAGATGTATTACACAGAGCACTGCAACAGTGAGAGATCACTCAACGTCATGCAAGGACTTCGGCTTTATCAGTTTTCCTGATAGAAAAGCAGGTATCTGTTTAAATGATTTTTATGCTACAAAATGCTGCTGTTCAGCAGGTAGTTGGCACCCTGGTATTGTAAGATAACATTAACATTCATAGAAGTTTAATTTACTTCCTCTGGACGAACAACATACTGTAATTTGTTACAGTGTGTTTGGTCATAATTTGGTGTTAAATTACTGTTACTTAGGCAGTTTCCTGTGGAAGACTTCTTGGAGTCAAAATCCTAGCAAACCATGTATTGAAACATTCACTTTATATGTTTTCTTGATTACTAGATTGTTGAATAGAAGTAAAAATCAATTGGAAGGTAAGTTATACCCCCAAGAAAGAAAGCATTATTGCTCATATTTTATATCTTTATTAAACTATTTATAACCTTATTAAACTGACATGTTAATTTTGTCGGGGTTTGATTCGTGTGCCCCCCCCCCCCCGAAAAAAAGCCTCATGCAGTGGGCGGGGAGCTTTTCAGAAAGGGCTGAATCTGTTTTGTGATGTGCTTACCTTTCAGTGCTGGGAGGAAGGGTGTGAGTGCCACACCTGCCCAGGGGCAGGGAGCCTGCAGGCCGCATAGCCCTTCCCTCTTCCTTTCCCTTGCTATTGCTGTCTTACACTGCTAGGAACTGTTGCACCTGTGCTGTGCCGTCGTGCTTTGGGGCCAGCTGATCAGGGTTGATGCCTCTGCAAGCTGAGCCAAATAAGCCCCTCCCCTTTTAACTTTTGTGCATCAGGTGTTTTTCTCAGCAGTGAAAAAAGTAACTATTACAATAGGAAAAGTAAGTTTATTAGGTACAGATCTATTTTTTACTTTTTACCAGTTGTGACTAATTGAACTAGAGGATGCATCTCTTACCCTCTGGAAATGCGATACAGACCTGGAAGGTTTTTGTGGGGGTGTGGCAATTTTGTTCCCTGTGGATACTGGAGTATCTCAGAGTTTTTTGTGTGGTTGTGAGACATCCTTACAGGGAGTGTTGCCAGCTGTCTGTAGAAGTAAAGCAAGAGAGATGCTTGGAGAGGAAGACATGGTAGTGGTGATATAGGAGAAATGGTCAGTGTCACACACACCAAGTTCACATCCTCTGAGGTTGAAGAATGAATTCTAACAAACAGTGGAGGTTAAGAGTAAGACAGTATATTGGAGAAAAGAAATGAGGAGTAGGAATGGGAGAATGAGGAATAGGATAGCTCCTGAGAGGCAGGAAGGGTTCTGAATGGGTTGCCAAGGAGCCCACTCTCAAAGGAAGCTTTGTAGAGCAGAATGATGATGCAGGTATAACACGGGACAAAGCTATGATCAGCCAGGAAGATCACAAGAATAGTCGCTTAGGTAATACTGACCTAGTAGTAGCAAGGTTACATGAGTGGCGTCATTAGCCTGGGTTAGTAATCACTAGGCTTCATCTTATCTTTAGTCTTAGCAATCTTAGTCTCAGTGGCCTTGGTCTTAGTGTTCGTCTTAGTGGGTAGAAGAGGATAATAAGAAACCTCAAAAGGAAGGCACCAACACTCCCGGGCCTCCATTCATCCCTCAGGGAAGTGTTTAAAGCTAGCCACTGTGCCTTTGCTCTTCAGATGCACCTCCAGCCTAGTCCTGATGCATTCCTGCCTCCTGCGGCTCCAGCTCTGTCTGACGGCCTGCTATATTTCTACCTCACTTAGCTACCTGTAGTGGTGGTGGCAGCAAATCAAATAAAATGGATGCGTGTTCACCAGTGTCAGTCACTTCTCTGCCTCGCAGGAGACACTGTTCACTTTGCTTCTATTTGACCTGATTGCCATGCCTCCTTGCCCCAGTGACGTGCTTGAGGAAGCTGTCTTCTCATTGTGCCAGTACCTTGTGGCTCACTTCCCTGAGGTGATTTTGAGTTTTGTTGCAAGAGTAGTGTGGCATGATCTTGTTAGTGTAAGGGACAGTTCTGTGTTGGATGGACCTACTTGAATGCTCTTGGGTCTAAATACAGCCTTTGACAGTATGGACAGCTGCCTTCTGGGTCCTCGCCCCAGTCCATGGGAACATCTGCTCTACCTCTCAGTGTGCTTCTGTTACCTGTCTCCAGAGTCTTGCCTCACTCCTTGCCATTTCTCTGCCTATCTTATCGGTATTTTAAACTGAACTTTAACTTTTGTGGCCATCTGAATTTTGTTGTGAACTAGAGAACAGAATGTACTCAGTTTAACCTTTGCCCTTGCTGTTTTTCATTTTTAAATATGCTTTTTGAATGAAAATTATTAGAACAGTGTTTGAGAGAATTTAGAAATCTATCTTGTATCATCTTTCACATAATAGTTGTTAGTTCTATTTCCTTCTAAACTTTAAAAAGATAGGCTTTCACTTTTAGCCTGCTTTTACTTTCTGTGTTAAACTATGGCACTTGTAAAAGTGTGACTACGTAAGTTTACTGCATGTCTTCTCATCACTAGACACAGGGTCATTTCTAGTTTTTTATGATAAATTGTGTGTGTGTGTGTGTGTGTGTGTGCGCACGTGCATCCTGATATAACTCAGGATTTTGTGTGTACTAGGCACAAACTCCACCACTGAGCTCCTCCAGCCCTCGTCATAATTTTTGGTGATCATCTGAGAACAGTTTTTTCTTCAGATTTTGAGTTATAACTGTATTTTAGGTTTCTATCAAAGGAACCATTGTGGGACATATTTTTAAGATATATTTAAAAGAACCTGGTCTTGGTAACTGGGAAAGTCTAGCCTAGAGTTGTGGCTGCCAGTTATTATACAGGCAGGTTGCTCATATGATAATTTGAGAAAGTAATACCTACCTTACACATGAAAAATGGAAAGTTCACTAATTGAAATGTATTTAGAAAGCCCAGCATGGTGGCAGATAGCTACAATCCAGGGTCCAGCAGGAAGACCTCAGGTTCTGGGCCATGTGGTAACTTAGAGAAACCAGGTCTCCAACTCGAACAGGCTGAGGACATAGCACAGAGGCCTCGGGTTCTGTCCTCACTACTAAATAATAACGATGATGACAGCAGTGGGTGCATAGTAGATGGAGTCGACAGTTTTCCTCTTACAGATTGGTGCTGCCAGTGTGAGAGTGGCATCTTACTGTGCCTGTGCAACTCGCTGCTCAGAAGCCCTAGACAGAGACTGAACTGTGGACCTACGCACAGGTGTTAAGTGGTGACCCACTGCACAGGAGGCCAGCCCATCGCTCTGCAGCTACCGTCTTAACCATCACTGAGCCCCCTGCCCATGGAAATTGCATGTCGATTTGATTCAGACTTACTTGATTGCAGATAATGTTGAATTGTGAGCTGTTTATTTGAATTAAGCCCAGTGGACCAAAATTCTGGATTTAAATATAATCTAAAATATATCTTTATTTTTCCACAGGGTGTTTTTTTTTGGGGGGGGGGACAGATAAAATGAACTATGTAGTACGAATTCCCCTTTCTAAATATCAAGACAGTTATATACTCATTGATACTTCTATAAACTTGGGAATCTGTGCAACACTTTGTATTACGTTCAGGACTTTCCCCCTTCCTTGGTATTCTTAATCACTGGATAAATTTATGTTATTATTCCTTTTGTATCCTTTCCATAAGGGAAGGTATCATAGGGTTAATTTGAAAAGAAAGTAGATGACGTGAGGGACAATCATCTACTTGGTAATCAGGCCACAGTGGCTTCTTTGGGCAAAAGTACATAAAACAAGGGAATTCCAGAGGAGTGACATGATGTTAGGAAAGTAGAAATATGGTGTACAAAGCAGAAGCACTTGACGTGGATTTGGGGAATGCAGGAAGTTTCCAGAATAAAGGGACTGGCAACCAAGATGGGCAGCGCACGCCGGCCGCAGCACACGCCGGCCTTGCTTTGCTTGCCCTTTACCTGTGTCAGTGCTGTCGTTGGTGCCTGGCCCAGGGTCTGTCATTCTCTGCGCTTCCTCCAGAGAGTGTTAGTGCAGTAGTACTGCGATATTGCGCAAGAGGCAGGGCAGGGGAAGGATTGCGGTCACTGGCTGCAGCTTCAGTCTCTTAACTTCACAGATACCTGCTGTCTAGTTGTATAGATCTTTTTAAAAGTATTGCATCCTCCTGATCTATAACAACTTTTTAGAAATGTAACGTTACTGTTTTTTTTTTTTTTTTTTTGAAACAGGGTTTTGAACGTGCTTCTGTAGCCCAGGCTGGCTTCAAACTCACAGTGACTCTCAGAAGGCCTTAGCCTTCAGAGTGCTGGGATTATAGGCATGTGCCACCATGCCTGGCCTTAACTTTTACTTTCTGTTCTCAAATTTTGATGTTTCCAAAGGAAAAAGGCCTTGAAACAACTGTGTTCATATAGACTTTACGTACTAAAGTATTATGATTTTCCTAGAAGACTTGTTTACTGTCTTAGTAATTGTCAAATTCTTAAAGGTTGTATGTGTGCTATCGTTTGCCCAAAACTAGCTGGAAAATAATCAACCTTGAAAGCTAGAAATCAAAACATGCCAGCCTAGTGTGCATATCCGCATACCCTTGGCTCCCTGCCTCACGGAGCAGCTGCCCAGCAGAGAATGGTGATGGCAGGTGTGGGGTGGATGTAGACACAGCAGTTGAGCAGAACTCCACTGCTAAGCCAGTGTGCTTGGGAATTGGGGGTTAACCATCCTTGGGACGTTGGGGAGTGTTAGGAGACATTTTGGTTGTGTGCGAACCTGAAGGGATGTGTGTGTTCTGCTGGCATCTGGAGGGAAGAGGCCAGGGGTGCCGGGCAGCATCTCTGCATGCATGAGGCAGCCCCCTCCCCCCAGCACATCACCTCAGCCAAAACCCTGTTAGCGCCACACTGAGAAACCCTGGTCAGAAGGGAATGGGGGCTGGTATCTGCTGGGATCAGAATCTGGAGTTGCACTGACTTATTCAGGCAGTTGCAAAGAAGTGTGAATAGGAATAGGAATGTGTGAAGTACTCCAGCTGCCTCCGTGCTCAGGGGCGTAGGAACACCTGAGGACGTGATCTGCTGTCTAGTGCAAGTGCACGGTGCTATCCAGTTATGTAACTGTGACTTAGCAGCGAACAAACACACATGTGCCAGTGATGCTAGCATGGAGGAATGTAAACAGGAGGTAACAAGCTGTGTAAGAATTATACAGTAAAGATACAGGCAGCTCTTGCACTCTTGCTCTGCTGGCCACCTGCTGCTGCTTTGTGGCTCATATCTGCCTCTCTTTGCTTCTTGACCCCAACATATGAATAGGAATACCATGACATGTGTCTGTTTTACTGGTCTCTTGAGTCATTTGCCTGTAGTCCCCAGAATTTTGGGCTAATTGTGATACTCTGCCAAGTGGTGGCATAGTGCCATCAAAGTACTTGTGTAATTTAAGAGCAAGCTAAATGACTTTTTTTTCTTGTCAGAGTTTTCCAGGGACAGTTATAAAATAAGACATTTTCAATTTACCAAAAGATCATTTCCAAAAATAATGGCTCTTATCTCAAAAAATGGACTAAAGTCTCAACTACTAGATCATCAGAGTACCTTCCCCACCCCTCCTTTTCTAAGATCTCACTAGGTTGCCCAGGCTCATCTTCAGCTCCTAGGCTCCAGTGATCCTCTCGCCTCAGCCTCCATTCCCAGTCGCTAGAACTGTGGGCATGTGCCATTGGTCCTAGCTCAAAATAGCAGTTTCTGTAGCAGGAGCAAGCCCCAGTCACAGTATTAAAGGAAGCCTCATAAAACTAGCCGCAGTTAGTGACATGTTGTGGTTGGAGAAAAAGCAGGGTAGTGCACTGTTTCCTCTAAAACTGGTGGTTGGATAACCCTGCCTGGTGTCATCTCCGACAGCTCACAGAGCACTGACCAGGGAGGGCGCTGCTGACCGATCTGCCTGAATGTGTTCATGCTCAGCACATGTTCCTGTGTGAAGGAGAAATCCTGTGTGTTTTTGTTGTTGTTCATGAAAAATCCATGAATCAAGAGAGAAGAGTTAATAGCTAATGGGAGCTGTGATACTGAGACTCAGAATTGGGCACAATAGTGTTTACACAGGGAACAGCTTCATTTGCTGTGGAGCCCAGCCCCTTGTGCACCTGCACATCTGTGAAACTGGGGTGCATGTGTAACGCGTGTGTCTTATAATGAGAACTGTCAGCCTTCTTTTCTTATACTCAGTGGAGTTTTAAACTTGATGGAATAATGTAGCATATTTTCTAATATTAATTCAGAATGAAATAGTGAAAATAGTAAATCAAAATTTTGATCTCTGAATATTCACTTTACATTGCCCTGAATGAAAATGTGTGGCAGGTGAAGATGCCTGCGTGAGTTTTTGACATATCCCACTTTTACCCTGTTTGTCACAGTTAATTTCAGTACACTGTTTCCATTCTTTCATGTTATTTGGCAAAGTGATGTGGTTTAAATAAGTATCTAGTGCCCTGGGTAAGTTGATATTATTACTGAGTGAAAACATCAGTGTTAAAGTTTAAATTATGGTACTGGAATTTACTAAGCCTTGATAATTTTAATTTACTAGAGGACAAAGTTGATGAGATTGCTAGGCATATTTTTAAAAAAGCATCTGAGTAAGTGCAATGTGTAGGATATGGATAGCTCATGGAGCTTAATTAAATCAAGGATCAGAATTGATCCCCATAATTTCCTTAGTTGGAAATATTAATTTTTAGTTTTAGCATGTTCTTAGACATTTAGTGTGAAATTTCCATAATTTTGGAGGCTGCTTTACTCATTTATCTGTGATCATCTGACATGACCAAATGCTTGCTGTTTTGGCTGATGACCTGTAAGTCTGACTAAAGAGCCTCTAATTTATTTAAAGACAATGACAAAAATCAGCCTCCTGGATATGGAGCCTGTAATCCACGTTGTCTGTCTCTAGGCTGTGTTGAAACCCTGGGAATAGGTGCAGATCATCCGGTCCTGACGCAGAGCAGCTTGGGGGGGGGGGCGGGGGGGTGATTTATAAATTTTATTTATGTAACAAAACTGGGATAATACAACTCTTTTAATGAGTAGTTTTCATTGCTGCCATATGTCCTTTACAAGGTCTGCAAATGAACAAAATTTGAGAGACTTGCTGGTTTGTCTGAAATAAAGGTAAATGTTGGAAGGGAAACCTTTTGCGTGTCCGCACTTGGGCGAGCCCCAGGCCTTTTTCTGTGTTGGGAGCTGGTGGGTGTGTGGGGCTCACCTTCAGTCCGGAGCTCTCGTGGTGGTGCTGGGGTGGCTGGAGGTTGAGTCCGGGGCCTAGCATGTGCTAAGCGTGTTCGCTGCCATTGAGCTCCATTGCGCAGCCCTCTTGTCACTTCCCAAGTGGCCTGGGTCGTGTTTCCATTTCCAGTCATTAAGGTTTCTAGACTGAAGTTTTTAGCTGAACTGGCTTTCTCCATTTATTTCCGTGGAGCACCTGAAGGCACAATAGCAGCAGTTGATTGTAATTTTAAAACTTAGCAAAGAGGGAACCTCATTCATGTCAGGTTTTTATGTTGTGTCCCGGCTTTAGCTCTTAAATGTCAGCAATGCACCTAACGAGGATAAACATTGCTATTTGACTGTGTGCCTTCATCACCGTTGCCATGTAAAAGCTACTGAATCAGATCCGTTCTTTGACTTGGGATAAATTAAACCTTAGATGACTTCATAATGGAAGACAGTCCGTTATTCGAAGTTGTTCTTCTGCTTTGCTTTGTTGTACTTCCTGGTGGAGCAGAAATGACAATGCAGGTCTCCTGGTACCTCGGCCTGCACCCACTGTCTTGCACTGTGTTATTTTTCAGAGTGTAAAGCCAGATTTCTCACTTCTAAGCTTTATTTCCTGTTTGCTTTTAACAGAGATAGTTTATTCACTTAAGGCCCAGAGAACTCTATAGGAGTACCAGATTATTTATTTCCTTTGGGGGCATTGAGCATGAGAGGAGACCCCAGGATGCTGGCTGTCATCTCCTCTGTCCCCTTTGCTCCTCTTCACCAGAATGTCCACAGCAGGAGCCTGTCTGTCCCTGCTGCCCCATGCCCGATGGCACTGGGAAGGTCTGGTGCATTAGGGCTCAGACTAAATGCTCATGGCATGGCTGTGAGCAGGGCTGTGTGCAGGAATTCACCATAAAGTTTTTCTCCTCGAAGCATAAGGAGGAAGCAGTTAAGCCATGTGATGCCTTTAACTGAGTATTATAGTTTCTTCTGCAAGAAACAAACATAGCCTTTGAGGGGAAAAGATGGCTTATTGTTCAGGTGGATTTATCTGGTTGTGAATATGCTTTGAGGCATTGCACACACTCTGGCTGAACTTAGCTCTTCACATGGATAGTGTTTGACCTGTCTTTGCCCCGTGTTCAGATGCATTAGAATACACTGCCAGCTTAGCATCGGTGGGTGCTGCATAGAGGAGTTTTTTTTTTTTTTTTTCTTTCTTCGAGGGGAGGCAAACTATCTGAAGTAAGTTTAGGGGAAAATAAAACAAAGAGATCATTTCCCAGTTAATGTAGGTTTCTTATTTATTTATAGTTGTGCAGTTTATTCCTATCACTGTAGCCCATACACGTTAATTCTGTTTCAAACATCTGGCAGGAGCCTGCCTGTCAGTTGCAAAAGAGAATTACTTGGTCTGTTTTGTAGCTTCCTATGTCTTTCTATAGTAATTTTTTCTGCCTTTATAATGTTTGCTTCCCCCCATACAGTGTTATCTCTTCTTTTTCAAAGCAACCTTCTATAGAAAACTACATCCCTGAACTTCAGGTTACATAATGGCAGCTGATTAGACAGGTCTCACCAACAGCTCATAGAATTCTCTGGGTAAACTCCACAGCGTACCAGGATTGGTGAGTTCCTTGAGGATGGCCTTTAGTGTTGCCTTATAGAACTGTCTTCCTTTAGGGTACCTGCATAACAGTGGATAAGATGTGTCTTTAGAGTATCTTAATAATGTGGTATTTTTGCTAGAACTCCCACATTATTCTCCTGTATTCTTCTCACCTGTGAAGGGGCTTGCTCTGGTAGGACCATCATTCTGCTCTTTGACCAGCACTTGGTAGGTGAGAACAGGTGTTTTTCTCCTCCACTTTGGGAAGTACTAGTCTGTATCACAAGTAGCTTGGTGAAGTATCCAGCCTGTTCTGTTATGTGCTTCCTGTTCTTGGTTGGCCAACAGGAAGGGTGACTGATAATCTCCTTCTCCTTCTGACAGTCAGCTCGAATTTTCTCTGTGCCTGTGGTCTGTCATGTAGACTCTTCCCAGCGGTGCAGCTTTGGGGATCCTAGTGCTGATGTGTTCTCGGCAGCTACCCAAGGGCAGCTGGTTACTGTGTCACACTTTGCCTCTCCCTGCTTGCCCCTGTGTGTGTGCAGAGCAGTGGAACTTCCTGGAGAGCCCGGGGTGTCCTTGGTGTATTCTGCATTCCACCTCAGTGGTGGGTCTTCTCTCTTGGGTCTTGAGCCTCTTGGAGAATTGGGTGAAAGCATTGAGCCCTCTCTCCACAGAAGTGCATATGCATATAATTTGGGGGAATTTATCTAGGATAAGAGTTCTGGTTTAGATACTGTCTCCTACAACAAGATCACAAAAGGGAATGTAACATGGCCTCATTAAAGAAGCCATACGTTTCATTTCTAACCTCTGATTTATCATGGGTTGCCACAAAAATTGCTACTTGATCATTTTTTTCAGCATGGATTTCATATTCCTCATAGTGTAAAATAAGTTTGGAAGAAGCAAAGTGCGGGGAAAAGTGGAGAAAAAAAAGGGTGGATGGGATATAATAAGTACTTACAATGTCTGTTTGTCTGGTTTAACTAAATGGTAGGAAATTATAACTCCTGTCACTTTATTTTTACCAGCTTCCTTGTCTTTATGTTCCAATTAAAAGTGTACATCTCATGCTTTCTGATGTGGCATTTTTAATACTGGTTTTTAATCCAGACCTTCTGGGTGTGTGAGGGTAAAGGGACCGTTGGGCAGTTGAGGCTGCAGGAGTGGGGTGCACTGAGTGAGCAGTACCTGTTAAGGCTAAAGCCCTTAGCTGCTCTGTGGGAGGCAGCATTTCCAAGTAGCTGCTCCCCAGCCCAGAGAGGCTGGCTCTGCTGCTCATACCCAGCCCACCTAGGTCAGTGTTGTTTTTTTAAGGCACCTGTTGGGAGGGTGGGGGGGAGCTTATTTCCCCTGTTTGGAAGAGTTAGGAATGGAACTAGGAGACAGAAGCTTATATAGTCCAATGCAATTATATTGTTATATACACAGTAATAATAGAACACCCAAGATTACCTTTTCTTCAAATCTAATTTCTGTAGCTTATCTCTATTGAATCTGTTCTTTATTGTAGATGACCTAGGTGGCTCTCCTTGAATGCAGAACAATTGCTTTAGCATTAGTTAAACCAAACCTTGTCTCCATGTACTGATACAGAGCGGCCTATGTTATTTTCTTTTACCTTTAATTGGCTCTAAGCAATGTAAATAAGGCTAGCTGAAGTACTGATGTGTAACCCTTGAAACCAGCCAACAATTTGTTTTTTTTGCATCATGTTCTCTATAAACGGTTGAGCACAGACGACCGGCAGAGCCAGATAGCTCCAAGAATGTGAGCTGAGTTTGAGCCAAAAGAGAAGAGGCTACGACTTTTCAGGGCACAAAAGTTTACTTATCAGAAACTGAAGCAATAGCCTCCTACCTCAATCAGGTTATGCATCCTGGTCTCTCTGTACACCCTTCTCCCTGCACATTGCAGAGGGGCTCACTCTCCACCTGGCTAGCTCAGCTCATATTGCTCACGTAATTCCTGCCAATTTCACAGCCACTCCCTTCCTTAGGAGGTAATAAATTCTGGGTTCTGTGTATCCTCACTTGGACTGGACTCAAGACCCCTTGGCTGCCCATAACTTTAAATATGTCATACTGTCTTTATTCTTGCTGCATGTTGCACTGGTGGTGATAGATAAAATTAACTTGCTGGGATTCCAGTAACATTTCAGTGGGGTTACAAATACAAAATTTCTCAGGCTGTGAGGACAAAAACAGATTACAGTATTTGGATTATAATAATGTATGATGTTTGGTTTACAGTATTGCACTGAATATAATTAGTTTATAGTTTTAGTATCTAAAGAAGTATTTTTTTCATTTTATAATCCTTTGTCATGGTAGATTTTTTTGGTCAGATTCGTATTTGTGTATACAAATTCTGTGTTATGAAATGAGTGCCTCAAATTCATAGTTTGTTTTTTGTAGTCAAATGCAATCTCCATTCCCCTTCTGCAATTTTCTGATTTGCTTCTAGCCCCATAATAGAGCGGATAAAGGGGGAGTTTATACAAAACTTGATGATCAAATTAATCAGACTCATTTTTATAGAAGTGGCTCCATTGACCCAGTAAGTGCCATATCCTCAAAATTCTAAATTCTGTTTCTGAATACTAGGTGACGATGGAAACCTGGTGGGCTCTTCCTGAGCTATTCAGCGTACCAGCCTCTTTTTGTAAATGATTTCATTGAACTCTCATAACTCTCTTAGAAAATTGATCTTGTGTGTGCACGTCTGCAACACACTACACCTTGCAACAGGAGAGACCAAGACTGAGATAATTTGTTGCCGGTTGGTTGTGCAGCTAATGTTGAAGTGGTATGTGATTGGGAAATGATACATGGAAATGGTATGTTTCAGACCAGGTTAGCAGTTTTAGGTTCTTTTGAGTAGTTCACTCTCTTGTTCTGTTCTCTTCTCCCAACAATTGGGCACTAATACCAGATTATTAGATGAATAATAAAGTTCTGTCAATATGTATTTATGTAGTTTAGCGTCCTTGGTATTGGGCATTTCTTTTGATAAGAAAGTGATGGTAAAATGAATAACAAAGCGAAAATTTTGTATGCCTTCCTTACACTTTGGAACCATTACCATTACCATTTCAGTATATTTCTTTCTAGTCTGCCTAGGAGAAAGCAACCCCAGTTGCTTACATCCTGGCACTTATATGGCTTTGTATTCTTGTCTGTCTGTCTGTCTGTCTGTCTGTCTCTGTCTCAGCATCTCATGAGCATTTTTCCATGCTGTTAAAATTTTTAAGAGATACTCTAAATGATTTTGGCCTCAGAGGAAACAAATTCTACTTAGCAGGTAAACAACTGTATCATGTGAGAGAAGTAGTCAAGCTTCAGACTCACAGAGTTCTCTTGAGGGAGTAGACTGAGAAGCAGACAAGTCAGCGTGTACCTTTGGAATGTGGAGTCCCCGTGGGATTCTCCCGGGAAATTCTTGGTCAGCAGAGGGCCAACCACCTGGGTTGCAGGGCTGATTTTCAAGTTGCTGTCACTGGTTGGTTAGAAGCTGAACCATTGTTTTCTAAGTGAAGAAATGAAGACCTAGAGAGACAAATGTGTTCACAGCTAGCAGCTTGTTGGGCAGTCTGCTGCAGAAGGTACCTTTGGAAGATGATGCCACTGTGGCTGTATCAGTCCAGATGGTTCTCAGTGGATGGCCTCAGGATGAGTAAAGTGAAAGAGTCTCCTTAGAGAGTCATCACCTGCAGGCAGCCCCCCCACCCCATGATCGTTGGTTTTCTTTTGAAAACTGGAGTTTGGCATTGATAGTTTCTTACAGAATAAAGCTACCAATTCATTTTGCTAGCTCTTTTGTTCTTTTATATTCTCTGCCCTCTCCTTTTTCTCAAAACTTGTACAAATTTCTTTCTGTGTTTTAAAAAATACCCGTGAGGTCATTTCTTCTTGTTTGATACCCAGAGTCCAGATTTATAGGAAGATCGTACCAAACATGATTTTTTAAAAATTACAGATTTTTTGTTGTTGTTTTTCAAATAATTACACATTGTTGGGTTTTTGTTTTTATTTTTGAAGCCTCACATGAAAATTTCATTTTAAAACTAAATGCTAGGGAAAGTTTTACCTATTTTGCTGTCTGGTAGTTTTTCCCCTTGGGTAAATGATTATGTTTCCTTTTTCTTTAATTGATGGAATGCTCAGCTCTGATTTACTTGGTTCATATCTCTCTCACCAACATTTTATGTTCTTCATGTTCTAATCTAGACTTTCTAGTTCTGAAATTACTGATTATTTTTGTATAACTCCAAGTGAATGGGACAGAACACAGAAGTGCACAGAATTTCCTAATTGTGACTTCTTTAAGGACCTTAACAGTAGTATTTTTAAATATCCCATTCTTTCAGAATATTTCCACACCTAACCTTATGTCAGCAGTAGTCTGATGGCTCATGGATAGCTATAAACATGACAAAAGTTGTTACTTTTCCTCATGAGAGATTCCATTAAAATTCTCTTCTCCCTAAACCCAGAGGTTCTCATTTGGTATAGCAAGAAGCACCAGTGGTTGGTAAGTTTTTTTTTATGTGACAATTCTGCATGTGACAATTGTGTGTCCCTGGGTTTTTCTAGGTGAATCCACTTTTTTGTGTGTAAACAAATAGTAACAGACAGTCAACTTTCTAACAGTGTTTTTCAAGAAATAGGATTTCTTTGCTGCTTTTTATGACTGAGTTAGGAAGCTAATACATGTTACAGAACATACATGTTACTTTTGGTGAAAAATCCAGTTTGTTTTATAAAAGACTTCTTGAAACATTAAAATCTGTTTTTAAAAAACCCAATTTCTGGTAATTGTCAAGACTCTTACTGAGTTTTTTGATGGAAAACAAGCCAAAATTTCAAAACAATAGAATAATAATAGTTAATACATTGCATATTATTTTCAAAGTACTTAAGAGTACAAGATGTAGGTATAAAAAATTCTCCAAATGGTTTTAGCAAAAACCTTTCTTTTCAGTGAATTAAGAGAAACTAGTGGAGCTATTGTCTTGGTCCCCCACTCCTTCCTTTCCCACTTTCCCCACCCTAGTTTTGAAGTATAAAATAGAGTGACAGCCTTTTCGTTTCCATTTCCTTATCCATTGACATTTAAAATGAATTATTTTGCCGTAATTCATAAACATTTTAAAGAGCAAAAGGCAATATTTTTGTCATTTTTTAAATTAGGATAGATTAATTTCTAGGTAGAATAAAATTTATATTGGATACTTCATTGTGAAAAATTGAACTGTTTCCAAAATTTGTCAGCAGTCACAGGAATGGCATTAATAACAGATGCATTAATTGAAACAAGAGATGAATATGTGATGCAGACAAGGTGATGAGAATATGAAAGTTTTAAGAAATCTGTGTCTTCCCTAGTTCTCTCCACCCAAAGTAGGCTCATTCTTTTTTTCAAATGCACATTCTGTTTGCTTAAATCTACATCTGCTACTAGCTTTGAACATTGCCTGAAACGTATGTGCGGCTTGGCAGAAAGTCTGATATGAAAAGGAAAGCACGAATAAAGTTTGTCTTGTTAAATAATGGCACAGAACCATCACAGTACAGACTGTGGGTATGCGTGCTTGCTAGTATCCCATAGTGC
The DNA here is from genome assembly GCA_004027455.1 of Hydrochoerus hydrochaeris. Lineage (NCBI taxonomy): Eukaryota > Metazoa > Chordata > Mammalia > Rodentia > Hydrochaeridae > Hydrochoerus > Hydrochoerus hydrochaeris. The sequence goes on from PVLA01005646.1 coordinate 121,127, forward strand.
TCCTTGCAGAAAGGCTTGTAATGATTTTCTTCGGAGTCCTGCTTGAGCCCTTGTGCCAGCACAGATGGGAGATTTTTATACATTCCATTTTCCTGTCATACTTGTTGAAGCCATTGGTTTGTTTCAAGGAAGGTGGGGGCTTGGTTGGTTTGTTTGTGGGGTTGGTTGGTTTGTTTGCATTCAAACCCCTTGCATTTCTTTGCTGAGTTTTGTTTCTGTACTGCAAAGAGCATGTACTGGATCTGGTATCTGTTCCCTTTCTTGATGTGCTTGTACAGGTCAGCTTTGATCTGAGCCAGTGTTTAGTTATGACATAGTCTTGGCAAAAGTTTCAAAAAGTAACATAAAATGTAGTGCTTCAGGGGTTTGATTACATATTTGTGATAATTATCAAGGTTGGCGTTTAAAATCTTTGATGGTAGTTTTATTACAATAAAGTCTTACAGTATTATTAGTGATCAAACATGTATGGTTTCTGAAAACAGAAATTTGTTCTATATTATATCTGTGTTGTGCTTTATTGATTCAGAAATAATTTACACTTTACTGGTAAGTTGTGATGAAGTTCTCTAAGTGGGGGTTGCCTAGGTTTTTGGGTCAGAGTTTATAGTCAAGTTGAAGTCAAAGCTATAGCAAGCAGGTTTCCTAGAAGAATTTCAGTAATCATGATTAGCTCATTAGAGTTATTACAAGGAAAACAGTTAGATAATATATGTAGAGCATTTAGTAGGAAGTCTGAAATTGCTGGTCTTGTGCTTTGTGTTCGCTACATATTCTTTTTTTCTCTAAACTATTGCTGTTTTTCAGATAATTGCACTGTGATACCTTCTTAAGTAATTTGGATTTATTCGATATAATGTTATTAAATAAGACATTAAGACCTGAAATAGTTTTTCATTTTTAAAATTTAACTTGTAGTAGTACCTTGGTTCATGAACTTAATTCTTTTCATGATTTTGGTTGCAAACCGATTGGATATCTGAATCAGATTTCCCTGTAAGGTCCACATTGAACCTAACCATGAAGTTTGATTTAGTTTGTGATCAATTCGGTTTGCGACCAGAGTAATGGAAAGAATTAGGTTTGTGGGCCGAGGTACCACTGTATCTTGTCCTAAGGCATTTCTAAGAACACATCTGTAAAAGGCTTTCTTCCCCCATTAATCTGTTGGGCAGATTTCAAGTGTTTTTTGGAATATGCTGCTGCTCTGCTTTCTGACTTTCAGCCCATCTCAGGCTTCCCATCTGCCACAGTTCTTTGTTTCTTTGTGCAGCAAGAATCTGTATTTCATGGTGGTTCACTTAAAATAGTAAAATAAAAAAGTGACTATAAAAGTGAGGGAGGAGTTAGAGTGAAAAGAGCGCAGTTGAATTACCGTGAGCTGAAACTGCAGCTCGAGCTCTTCCTGCCGTCTTCAGGAGGACCGCGGCCTCTTGCTGCCTGGTGGCCGGTGCAGCCTCACACAGGATTTTAAACTAAGGCAGCTCGCACAGTGTTATTTTAGTGTTTTCATATTTGAAGATAAAACAAGAGAAATCCCAACAAATGTGGATTTTTGAAAAAAATATTGGGCAGTCCACCTCCATGAAGACCGTTGTAGCTGCAGGCACTTTAGATGTGACTGTCTTGCAAAGAAGGTATCTGGAAAAAGTGAATGTGAAGCTAGTGGGACCAGGTTTCAGTTACTCTGTGTGGTAAACCAGGCTTTCGTGAGCCTGGGAGACTCTCAGCCAATTAAGTTAATTGTCAAGATTGAGGAGATTTATAAGACTTCAGTTCATTTTTATAACCCTTCCAAATTTCTAGTGCCACCTCAGTTGCATTGCCTTTGAGTGCAGCTTTTGTGTTAGTGATATTCAAGGTAGCTTAGTGGAAACTACTGACTTGTCTTTATAATTCATTTGCTGCTTCTCGTTGGTAAGTTGCTTGCTTTTTAAACTAAGAGTGCTTAAAAAGTTCTTTCTTAAACTTCTCACTATATAGTCCTAAAACCCTTTTCTGAACATTGTCATAAATTTGAAAATATTCCTCTCCAAAAGGATTTACCATAACCTTGCCATTCATCTTGGAGAAACTCTCCAGGAATATATAACCATTAACTCAGAAGGGAAAGTCAGGGGTTGAAATTGCTGCCTTGACTTCCATTCAGTATAACAACTTGAGAACAAAAAATGGACCAGTGCTGCGGAGTTGCCCATGGGCGCTCATTGCTCAGCAGGAATTAATGCATCAGTCAGGAGTGACTGCTCTTTGTAACTTTTTTCTTTGACTAGGAAGCCCCTTCCTGGGAACCAGTGAACCTCCTTTCTGTCCTTCACACCCTCTTTTGAAACTACATAGAAAAGAGCACTGGCTGGCTTTGCAGAAGCAAATCACAGCCGGGGCAGTGATGGTGGCAGCGTCATACATACATAGCACCTCGGCTGGCTCCTGGCCTCTCTGTTTATCCAGGGGCTGGGACTGGATTACGTCTCCTGTGCTTGCCTCACCACTGCCCTAAGCCTCCAGTAGCCCTGGGGCAACCAGGACAGCCACTGGAGTGCTGGCCCTTCCTGGTTATGGCATAAGTTACTGGCATGTCACCAAGTCAGAGTTTTCTCCTCACCTGTGCCACCAGCTTGGGGGACAACAGGCGGCAGGGCTGTGGCAGCCTGCGGCTGAGAGCATAGTTGGGGACACTGCAGTGGGTGGGACAGTCTGCTGTTTATTGCTTGTGCTTTCTTAGTTTTACTAGGAAGCCTAAGCAGAGGTTAACTGTGCTTTGTGGAGAATTTTGTGGAAGGAGGAAGAAAAGCTGTGGGTGAAGGGAGGCTAGGGCCACACACCTGCATCCACACAGCACCGGGGTGGAGCTCAAAGCTGAAGAGAAGGCAGTAGCTCCCGGGCATCTCCCCACCTCGTGTGCAGTGAAAAACCATCTCACTTTGCTGTTTTTGAAACTGAGTCAAAGTGACCCCTTCCCAGCAGTGGCCTGGGCTCGCCAAGCTGCAGCCCCTGCCCCACCTCTCCGAGGAGGCTCATCCTAGGTCTGTCGCACTCAGCACAGTCTCTGACCGCAAGGTTCAAGGCCATGGTTTTTAATTTGTGCTTTTAAAACATTCTTAAGTCAAGCAGTCTTAAGTCTAAATTGAGCCGTGAAACTACCTAGAATAGGCCCGGCCAGAATCTGTGGTGTAATAGTGAATCTCCAGTGAATTGGGGAGTTTTAGAAGCTGTTTTATCAATTTACCTGTCATTGCCCTTAACCATTTTTACATTGAGGTGTTTAGCAGCTAGGAAGACCATTATGACTTTATAAAGTGGACTTAAAACCTCCTGAAATCTGGTATGTGGTTTTCTAAGCTGTAAGAGAGGAAAACCAACACGCTCCTGTGTCATCTCCCAGGGACAGAACAGCTGATCTCTCTCCTCCTCAGTGCCCAGAATAAATGCAGTGGAACTGGATTGGTTTATACACAGAGCAGCCTCGCAGCACAAGTCACACATGGTGGACTCTCCTCTAGTGTAGCCAAAGTCTGCATTTTCATTCTGATTGGGGGGTGGTCAGATAAGCCTGTGGATAAAAAGGCATTGAAAGTTTGGTAGTGATCTGGGAGTTTTTGCAGTTGTTGTTTTTTTCCTCGTGTACATTGAAGTGCTCTTATAAAATCTGTTTTTATTCAGGATGTTTCAGGAGAGTCTTAGCAAGAATAGACTTTTTTTCAGAGAAATTTGATTTTAAATCATAATGCATTGCTTGCTAGAGGCCCTGCGTTAGCTAATAAACAAGTCAGTGTTTATAACATCCGGAGAGCAGTGTGGAGTCCTGGCATTTTGATTGGGAATAGTTCTCAGATCTTTCTGAAGTTGGGAAAAATAAAACTCAGAGAAGGATTATTAACAGGACAGCAAGGTCCACCCCCACAGGGGATCTAGCATCTCTAAATTCCAAGCCTTTTGTACTTTTGCAAGTTGGTAGAAGCTAACCTCTATTTATGTTTTGGCCAAATGGTACACAAACAGATGTTTTGCAAGTACTGATTTTTTAAAAAAATCATTCTGTTAAATCTGTTTGTATTGTCAATTGTTGAGCAGTCTGTCTCTATCTCTTCTCTTTCCCTTTAAATACTTTTAGTTTCAGCTCCTCTTTTACTTAGAATATTGGAACTTTCAATTCGCAAATTAAATGTGAACTTTGTTAGCCAGAACACTTACTTTATTTTGATTAGGAGAATCATGGAATTTGAAAACAGAAAGAGATTTTAGCAGTGTTGCTATACTACTTCCCAATTTATGTGGTTAATAAATAGTGAATCTGTTAGGTGAGTTGGAAGGTAGGGAGGTTCTGATGCACCACAGAGATAAAATATTAAAATAAAACATAATTGATACAGAATTATATACTGCTGTCATATTGTACATAAAATAGATTTCCAAGGTTGTGGTGTTTTTTAGTAATAGCTTAGACTAGGGGTAATAGACCTTTAGAGCTTTTGATGATACAAACATCTCACCACCGCGTGTATGTCGTAGGTTCGCTACCACTAGTTTAGAGTACAACAAAATGATAAGGGATTGTTTTCATGGGTTTATAAATCTGCCGAAAAATCAATTTGGCAATATAAAGGGTCTGTGATATAGATCACGATATCCCCACACCCTTTGTATTTTTTTAACTTTCATTGTTACATTTTTGATATACGTAATGATCACATTGTCCCCATACTGTTTAAAAACAACAGAAGAGGTAATGCTGATCAGACCAGCTTCACAGTATTACTTGGCCTCCTTTATGATTGAGCTTGCTTTTGCAGAGTTACCTGACCTGGAATCGTCTTGACAGTTATACAGCTTCGGCTCAGTCTGTCCTTTCCTTAGCTTTCTACAAAGCGAAAGAGAGCCTCGAAAAACACCTGATTCTTAAGTATTCCATGTGTTGGCTGCTGCTGGTAGCAGGAAAATCTTCCTTAGAAGGAGTTGGTTTATAATTTCTGTCTCGCAGGGAGTGTTGGCAAAGAAGATTGTATACCTGAGGAAAGTTCTCTTGTGCTTTGTGATCCAAAGTGCTTGGTAAAACAGTAGCACTACGTATAACCAAAGGAATGGTAGACATTAGATTTTACTTTTGCTAAAACATGATTAAGAGTTGGAAGTGAATTGGTCAGGTTCAGAATTAAGCAAATACGGTTACTCTACATACAGTGGTTATGATAAAAATAGTGTGTATATTATATTGGCTGTATAACTTTATTTGTTACTATTAGGCTATAATGCTTTTTAATGTCTTTTTTTTTTTTAATGTTGTCAGCTTATTTTTTTTTAGTGATCCTGCTTTTCATAGTATGCATTGTAGTGATTAATTTGACAAAACCAAAAGTCATTAAACCTTTTCATTCTATACATGGTTATTAAAATATAGCAGTTCTAAGAAAAATAGTCATTATTTATCACAAAGGAACACATTGACAAGGAAAGTTTTTTTAAAATTTAGTGTATGCAGCAGGGGGCACCAGATGAAGGCAAAAATGAATGCTTAAACTTTAAATCAGCTGTAGTCTATTCATATATTAGTAATGTGGTAGGTGATTCTTTACCCTGAGTTTTCTTCATTATTTCTACTTGCAGATCCAAAAGCTGTATTGAAGAAGAGATTGATAACTATTCTTGCTCATTAATCCAGATGAAATGTCCTGCATTCAATCAGTGTAGTAATTATACAAAATTTCCTTGAAACATTTACTACTTTTATAGTTTTAATAAGTGCAAGAACCACATTTAATGATTGCTTGTTTAGAACAGGTATTAACATTGTTTTAATACCTTTTCTACAGAAGAGTCTTTTCATCAGTGAATAAAGGAAAACCCCAGTATTTGAAATTATTTGGAAGCATGGTTTTGTTATGTCGATACGAGAACCAAATACTTAAAAAACCAGAAGTCCGTTCCTTATAGCTCATAAGTACTTAGCGGGACTTGTGTCTTAAAAGCTCATGTTGACTGTCCTCTCCCTTTCCCTCTGTTATCCAGTCCAGTATCAGATGGAAATGATGCGGAGCCTTCGCCATGTGAACATCGACCATCTCCATGTGGGTTGGTACCAGTCCACGTACTATGGCTCCTTCGTCACCCGGGCGCTTCTGGATTCTCAGTTCAGCTACCAGCATGCCATTGAGGAGTCTGTTGTTCTCATTTACGGTTGGTAGGAGGTTCTTTCATTACTCTTTTCTTCCCTTCATATTATTGCTGCTATTTTTGCTTTCTGTCTTTTGCCTCTGAAGGCAGCCTGGCAGGCCTTCTCAAGTAAATACCAACCCTGTTTCTGCAGCAGCCTCAGCAGCAGCTGAGTCTAGACAGGGTTTCCTTCTTTCTGTTTATTTTTCTTGCTATCAGAGCCCTGATGTGTACATTTTGGAATGCTGGAGTAGCTGCTTCATTTTTATTCCTCCATCTCCCCTCCCTCCTTGAAGGGGCTGGTGGAACCCGACCAGATGTCTAACAAACCCCGATTGCTGGAGTGTCTGGCTCTGTACGTGACTGACCAATCCTAACGCAGCGTGCCAAGTTTTTTCATACCTCTGACAGCAGCGTACAAAACCTGGACTGTTTCTCAGCACAAAGATTTTTTTCTTTTCGGCCTATTTAATGGTGTTTCCTCAAGCTCTCCAGACCAGATGTTCTGCGCTGTATCAGGACTGTAGGCAATTTAACAGCTTTATAGCCCCCCTCCCCCCAACACTCACAGTTTGCCGTATCTGGCAGACTTGCATATAGTTTCCAGCTGAGAAGTAAATGTAACGTTCTGAGTATCTGTCAGAAAAAATACTAATGAATACGATCAATCTTATGAGCTGCCCCAAAATTGTTTCAGTATGTTAACAATTGGATTACAGTAAAGAACAAGTTGTTAAAGTGTACTTATATTGGCTGGAAACATTGCATCATCAGACCTTGATGAATTTTCCACTTGTTCCAATCTATTTTGGTTTTCATTTTATCACCTATTGCTAAAAGTTTCACTGTGTTAAGTTTCAGACAACATGAATGTTAACACAGGTTTTAGGCGAATATTGGCACGCCAGAGCCATTATCATGTGCAAGTGCTAAGCCCCCTTACTCGAGGAGTGTGTAAGCAGTTAAGATTTGAAAATTTGTTTTTCTGAAACTAAAAAGACACTTTGTGATAACACTTTGACTTAGTGGTTTTATTTTTACAATCTGCTTTAATTAAGAAATGTGAGCAGTGATTACTAGGGTGGATAAATGTTTTTTTCAAGGCTATTCATTTTAAATTAGTTGACTGAACTATGCTAGGGCATACAGCAATTTTTCATGTGTAATATTCTTCAGTATTTTCCTCTTACCACAGATTTATGAAATATATATTTCATTCACAACAAGATAACTGGTTTTAGCTGAAGAATGGATTTGAAAATTTCTCAACTACATTGTGAATCTTCTGTTTTTATTTTAGAGAGGAAATTATTCTAAGTAAAATAGATCCCTACATCTTTACTTCCTGTTGGCTATAAATGGTTTGAATCTGTTTCGGGTTGCATTCTGATTATTTAATCATTTTGCAACGATGCAAGATTGTGTAATAAGCGCCAGAATGTGCCTAGAACTAATACTATTCAGACCGCATGGTGACAGAATTTTTAGTAATGTCTTTCTCTTTTCCTTATTTGAGATCCCATAAAAACTGCGCAAGGGTCTCTCTCACTAAAGGCATACAGACTGACTCCTAAACTGATGGAAGTTTGTAAAGAGAAGGATTTTTCCCCTGAAGCGTAAGTGTTTGGGGGCCCATGGGGTATACGGTAAAGCATTGAGTGTTTTCTTTTAAGACTTCAGTTTGCCACATTTATTGAATACTCAGTTGTGCTGTGGTAATGCTTTTGCCATGTGGGCTATAGCAATTTTCGGTATGCCAAGTGCCACTTGATTTCTTCTTTCTCATGTTTAAATTATTCTTCCTTATAGGATGCCTCATCTGTTTTCACCAAGAGTGAATGCAGTTAGAGACAGAATTAATTTGTTACTATATCTGAAGAAAATAATAGGGAACAGGGTGAATGAAATTGTGGTCGGTGGCTGGCAGGTTGTGAGCTCAGTATTAGAAAACTTGCAAGCTACTCTCTTGTTTTCTGAGCTGTTCGCGGAGGGGCAGGAAAGATACCTTTGAAGGATTTGTAAGGTGTGGCTTTGCACAAGTACAAGTTTTATGAGTGATAGTGGAAAACTGATCTGACTTGTGATCCTACTTAATGACATTGGGATATTTACATTTTAAAAACTATGTAAAATTCTATTTTCTGTTAATTGTAGAAATTTTTATTATGAAATCATAGCTTCATGTAGAACAGTTCCTCTCTGGTTTTCCATTTGGCTTCAGAAAACGTTAGAGCATTTAAAAAGCAAAGCTGACCCGCAAGCACCTTGGTGAGCCCTGAGGACCTTGTTCCGCACTGCTGGGTGTGGAGTCCGCTGTGACTGTTCTATTTTTTTTTTTTTTTTTTTAGTTCAGCACACTTTAAAAATGAACTTTCTAAGAAATATATGTTTTTTCTAGCTATTTATTTTAAATGTTCTTGATACAGATTATGTGGCATAACCATGACATGGTTCTTTTGCTAAAAAATTATTTTTCTGGGCTTATAGTTCATTCATATTCAGATCATTTTTAAAGTTGATACTGAAATTACTTGATTTATAATTTTTGTGTAAAACTTACAGTTTCTGTCCTTGTTGTATTTTTTAAAGAATACCGAGGAAGCAAAGACCCTGGAGAGGGCCTGGGATTGGGTAGAAAGTATGAAACAGTCAAATTTAACACTCCTGACCACCAGACTAAAGTATTTTTAACATGCTTCACAGACTGAAGAAGGCAAGTATCACCTTTGAGCACATGTTCGAAGAAGTGCCGATTGTAATTAAAAATTCTCATCTGATCAACGTCCTGATGTGGGAGCTTGAGAAGAAGTCAGCTGTCGCAGATAAACAGGAGCTGCTCAGCCTTGCCAGCAGGTCAGTGGCCCGCCTGATGAGAGGTACCTTTCTTATTCTTCCTGGAGAAGATTATTTTACATAGACTTTTCTACTGCAGCAAGAAAAAGAAATCACTGAGAACATTTTGAGATTCCTGAGACATATGTAGCAGCATGTAGCACTTGTCCAGCCCTGGGAAGCCACCAGATTGATAGGACGCAGTGCACCGTTTGACCCTGCGGTTGCCCCTGCACGGCCCTCTTTGCCGAGCTACCACAGAGATGTGGGAAGTGCTCTCGAAGAGGCCGTTTGAATTTTGTTGTGCTGTGTTTATAGTACACTGTCCCAAGGGGCAGTGGTAGCGTGTCTGGATGTTTCATAGTGCTCAGGAGGACAGAAGTGCTTCTTCATTTTCCTTTTGCAGTTGCCCTTGTTCCGATGCAGACTCTGGGTACTGAACTTGGCGCTTATTTGAGGGTTCAGTTAAAGTTAGAATTTTTTTTTTTTATCGGTACCGGGGATCGAACTCATGACTGCATGCTTACAAGGCAGGCGCTTATGCCACTGAGCTAAATCCCCAGCCCCTAAAGTTAGAATTTTGACACTGGCTGTTGCCATCTTAGACTGCAGGGGCTGAGTTTCCTCCATTATGACTGCTTTAGCTATCTAGTTAGACTGTTCCGTTTCTAAAACACCAAATGAGAGGTTCCAAAACATTTTCTTTATGAAATAAATGTTTATCTTCCCTGTATCTCTTTAAAACAAACAAACAAACCCCCCCCCCCCAGTTCTGGGGTGGAGGCCAGGCGCTGTGCATGGTGGCCAGCAGTCTCAAGTAGGGCCACACCCCGGCCCAGCCTCACTCATTGCAAGACTGTGGGCAGAACTGCACCCTAGTGCCTGTAAAAACCCCTCCATCTTGTTTTTTTTGTGTGTGTGTGGTGAGAAGAGCTTAGCAGCACCCTTTTAATAGAAAATGGCGAGAGGGGTTATCAATATGTTTGTTGGCTGCAAGAAACAAGGTATGTTCTCTCAAGTTACTGGTCTGAGCAGAAGTTTGTATATTTTTCAGAGTTCTGGTTATCCTAGGCAGAAACTTAAAGCAGAGGAACATGCAGACATTGTCCTTCCCTCATATGGGACAAGGAAGATGACCCAGAGGCCAGGGGACACATTCTCCTCCATGCCCTGGCCTGAGGGGTGTGGTGGGGGAGCCACCTTCCATCACAATAATGCATCCCACAAACCACAGAAAAGTCCTGACAGGGCTGCGAGGGGCCCTGCATGACAAATGGAGTGTTAAGCGGTGCAGCCGGGCTGCAGGCTCATTTGGTACCAAAGAGGGGACTGTTTGACTGCACGCTTACATGCATAATAGTTCTTCAATTTCTGTTTTAGAAGGTCATATTTTTCTTTTCTGCTTTCACAAATACTCCACACACCTGTATTTAAAGCACTGAGCTAAGAACCTTTTTCAGCATGTGAGGTTATAATTTGATATATTAAGTATGTAGCTATAATAAGTTTAAATTTACCACATAAAAGCTTTTGCTTACATAATTCATGTCTTCACCTTTTCCCAGGCTTCCTTTGTTGACATACGAAGCAAAGATAGCCCTCACGGAGCTTTGGTTTCACAGATGAGTGGATCTGCAATGTCCGTTTGTCCAGAGTGGCAGTTACAATAGCCAGGAAGGTGTTCCCAGTCTACTGTAACAACTAAGATCTAGAGAAATAGTTCAGTATAGTTTTACCTTCTGTATTTTTAGGTGCACTAGGGAGAGAGACCCTTTGCTTTCCCTGTGAAATTATTTATTTCAAGAGCATATTGGGTGTTTCTTTTGGAAGAAAAAAAATTACAGCGGTAATTATTATACTCAACAGTGCTTATACTCAGACCATTTCCTGGAGCCAAATTAATGATGCTCTCATAAAAAGCTGAAATGTACCTTTTGTGTATCTTAGTTTTTAATTTCTGACATTACTAGTACAGTGGTAATCAGCATAATGGCCAGGCATTTTCTGTATGTATAAAGCTTCATCGGGAACCATTCTTATGTAGCTCCTTAAACATTTGGCTGAACTTCTTTTGTGACCCACTTGTGGGTACCAGTTCTTTGATTTACCTCATAAATTTATTCCGTCTGAATAATGCAAGCTATATTTGCGTTCATATTTTAAAAATCTTAATATTTATATTAATTTTACTACATAGAAGTTCTAGTGATTGTTATTCCAATGACAGTCTGTATTAATTTAAAAATTATGGAACTCAAGCCTTCAGCTTTTCATACATGACAATTTGGTTTTATTTCCTCTTGTTACAGAAAGTAAACTCCAAGTGAGTGTCCTACATTAAGCATGAATTAATCCTGTAGCCAGGGCAGACTTAGTGCTCAATGTCTTGGTTCATATCTGTTTATCTGTTTGGAGTCCTTTGTTTCCTTGGCAATAAAAGCAAAGCCCGTATTATTGAAGCGCCTAGCAGTACTCCCTGTTTCAGTATCCTGGCTGCACTGGGACTGAAAAGATTGCCCACTGAATTGTTCTTGATAATGGATCTGGCTTCCTGTGAATGTTGCTGAAAATAGTTATGTATAACTCTTCAAGGCTTGTATTGTGCAGATTTTTTTGTTTCTGATTGGTTAGTTTCTAAAGCTCATTATTATAATATAAATGCTATGCATACGTATTTAAAGTCCATACATAGTTGTCTTTTCACAGCCCTTGCAGGACATATTATTGATACTTCGAAGACATGTGGTAGAAAGAGAGGGAGTCTGTTTTAGCAGTACCTTGCTCATTGCTGCAGTTGGTGCTGTCAGTTTCCAGAATTTAAGGATTGGCAGCGTGTACTAGATTTTTTTCCCCACGAATGCCAGCGCCTCTTGTTTCTGTTCCGTCAAGTCCCTGTTCTCCTGTGGCTCTGTGCCTGACTTCCTTTGCATTTACAGGCATGAATGGCTGACTTAACAACTGTGTAGCTAATGGTATTTCTGTGTCTGATGTAGCTCTGACCCTACGTCCTTTCCTGGGTGGCTATGAAAGATCTGTGCCTGAGGCCAACCCTACTGCATCCTTCCTTCTGGAGATATTATTACTTCTGCCTCATAGATTTTCAGATCCTCTCTATCCTGATTCTTTTTGGTTATTTTTATTAACTTGTTTTACCCATTGATTTTTTACAAATGTTCCACTTACTCTTCAGACAATTCAAAGAATAGTACAATGAACACTCACCCATTAAATCTTGTACTAGATTTAACAATTGTGTATCTTGTCATATGCTGCCACTACCCCACGGTAGGAGCTCCTGGGCTTGTGCTCCCTGCTCATTTCCCACCTAGCACACTTGGCGCTGGCCACCCACTGTGCGGCGTTGGGTGCCCACCAGGTCCTAAGAGACTTGTACCTGCATCGCTGGGTGAGGAGGAACATCCCCAGCCTCTGATACTGGCCACAGCCCTTCCTCCTGGAATCTTGCTTGTGGTCAGTGAAACCACAACTCTTCCATGGTTTGTTTACTTCTCAGTTTTCACAGTGAACTCTCTTTTGCTCATCCCTAAGTAAAACTGTCTTCCCCAAGTTACATTCCTGGGTGATTTCAGTTTATTTCCATGACTTGTTACCTTAGCCAAAGGCCTTGTGATTTTTCTCCCTGATTACTTTTACAGTCTCCTCACTTCCTGCTTTCAAGCTTTTCTTCTTTCAGAATTGTAGTGATCTTTCTAAGTGCACATTAGATGCTCATGTTACTCTCTGCCTGTGATCTCTGGCTCTTTCCCGTTCCCCTGGAGAACAATCCAGGCTTCCTGTCCACGCTCCCAGCACTCTGCACTGACTATCGTCTGCTCTGCGTTTTGTCGTTCTTCCCCCATCGTGCACATCACCTGAACTCCTGGTGACTGAAGTGCTTGCACTTCTTTAAATTCCTCACATTTTCCATGCTAGGGTCTCCAGGATCTGCAATGTCCCTTCCCATCTCCGCTGTCAGGCTACCCTCAGCTCCTTTGCAAAAGCTCACTGTAGTTGTCAGGTAATCTGGAAGATTTCACCTGATTCCTTCAAACTGTTTTTATGCTTCTGCTGTGTGTCTGTCACTGCACTTCCTGCCACTTGGGTGATGTATATCTAAGTCAACAGTGTCTCCTGTAGTTTAATTCTTAGTCTTTCTAACAGAATGGCTAGCAGAGTAGTTATGGACTTACAAAGTGTTGGAAATATAAATGTGAAGTATAGTTTTGATAAATTTATTTGTGAAGTTACTTGTAAAGCAGTGTAACTATCTAGCCAGTAGATCTGGTCAATCATTTTCATTCCGTATCTTGTGCCCAAATACTTGAGTCAGGTAGATTTAAATCAAACTATCTAGAAATGAGAGAAAACAGTGCACCGTAAGTACTTACCTGGTTTCCAGAGAACAGGAGATGTTTGAAGATTATGAGTGCCTTAAAAAATTACAATGAAATAAGAGAAATGGGAAATAAAGTTTAATTTTAAAGAACTTGACTCCTCGATAGATGAGATGTTGCCGCATTGGGGTTACAAGGCACATTTTCCCACCCCGCCAACCACACAACACTCCAGCTCTTTCCACCATTTAGGAAAGAGTGCAAACTATCAGGTTTTCTGTGGCTGACAGATCGGGTCGCTTTCATCCATTCCCGGCATTTCCAGCCTGTGTCCTCATCGGTCTTTCCCTTTTCTGTGGCTGTCACATGCAGCCTGTTCTGGGTACTTGAGCCAGGGTCTGAGCGCCACCCTTGATTCTTTCCTCCTGGGAATCTGCAGACACTCTCCGGATCCTTCAATTCCTGCTGCTTTCCTGATTCAGGTTACCCCTGGTTCCGTCTGGAATATTGCCCAAGTTTTTGTAGTTGCTGAAAAGTGCGATAGAGCTTACCATTTAAAGTGTAACGTGCCAGTTACTAATTCTGGGACATTTTCCTGACCCCAGGCAATAACCCTTTTCCATTAGGCACTCTCTGCCGTCCCTTGTCCCCAAAGCTAGTCAGTTTCTTTTCCTGTGGATCTGCCTGTTCCATTCGTAATGTAGACTCTTATAGTAAGTGGCCTCTTGTGGTAAGTGTCCTTTAGTGAACACTTTTCAGGTTTGCCCATGTTATAATATATTGAGTCCTTCAGTATTTTTATGCTCGAATAGTGTTGTGCATGTACCACAGTTTGCTTACCCTGCCACCGTCTGATAGGTGTATGGGTTTCTGCTTGCCAGCTGTACGCAGTGATGTAGCTGTTGACGCACGTGTGCGGATTGGTGTGACCAGCAGCTCTCCTTTCTCTTGGGTGGATTGCTGGGTCCTGTAGTCACTCCATCTAGCTTGCTCAGGAACTGCCAGTGTGTGAAGTTCGCTTTGTCCACATCCTTGCCAACACTCCACGCAGGGTCTTAACTCATCTTCTGGATTTTGTTCCTCAGTCTAACCGCAGAGCAGCAGAGCGATCCTTTTGAAATTGAAGGGCGCTGCGAGGTCTCGTCTGCAGCATCCGTGCTGGTGGGCAGCTGCGAGGGCTCCCGGACTCCCCGAGCCCATCACTGTGCCACAGCAGTGCTGGGCCTCTGGGTCTCTAGAGCTGGCTCTCCGCCGCCCACCTCAGGCCTTCAGCACTTGTCCTTTCTTTCCTCTGGGATAGTTTTTGCATGGCCGGCTCCTGATTTTTAGCTCTTGGCCTGTCATAGGCTTCCCGGCATGCTAGGGACTTGTCACTTCTCCTCTCCTGTCCCGGCTTCTTCAGGTGTAAGTGCTACAAGATGGAGGCCATGTGCTTCCGGTTCCTGATATCAAGACTAGCTTTGAAGGAGCTTAGTAAAGGTCTTTGTGAAGTTAGTGGGTCACTACTGTCTGCCAGCCAGCAGTTTTCAGAGAGAGAGAGTGCGTGTGTGTGTGTGCGTGTTGGTGGCAGCAGCTGCAGCAGTGGCAGCAGTAGTTGTCTACACTATGCCATGGTAGGAGAAGGCTGCAGGAGAAATGACTGGGTGTGATGGTTATTGTATTAGTCATTAGCGTCACTTTATAAAAAGATTGTGACTGAGCTGCAATAGAAATTTCTAGAGAGAAATAAGAATGGAAGCTGGTAGTGCTGAAGATTCCGGGAAAGATAGGAGAAGAGGCACCTACCTCTTCGCCCGACCCCACAGGACAGATCCTGCTGGCGCTCCTTGCAATCCTGCTAGCCGCAGCACTGGAAGTCTGAATGTTCCCTGTAACTTAGCTGTGCCTCAGGGTTGGGCTGCTGGTGGTGGGGGGACTGTTAGGGAGAAGCCTGCAGGAGTACGAGCTGAACTTAAACTCCATGTTTTTTAAAATGTCCACTGTAAGTGTCTCCCTGAGTATGAGTAAGTTACTATGTAACATGCCCACACTTTCTTAGTAAGAAACAAAGCCGTGGGATACGCAAAGGTGAGTAGCAACCTGGCCCAGACTCCTTACCCTGCCCTTGCCTTTAGCTTTCCTTCTCTTAGCAGCAGGCAGATCCGGCTCGTGAGTTAGGGCTGTTCCGCACAGTGGCGAAGCGGTAGCTCAGGGTGGTATGTTGACCTTGCGTTGCAGCAGTCACCTGGGGAAGAACCTGCAGCTGCTGATGGACAGGGTGGACGAAATGAGCCAAGACATCGTGAAGTACAACACGTACATGCGGAACAGCAGCAAGCAGCAGCAGCAGAAGCACCAGGTTTGCGTTGCGCGAGCATCATCCTCACAACCAGGGGAATCGACTGTTAGCTGCTCCTCTGTCCTGCTTAAGAGATCACCTTTATAAAGTGTGTGCTCGGCTTTTACACCGTGCACTTAAAAATACCTGACTAAGAGACACTGTTAAACTCAGAGGATAATGTCAAGGTTATGCAAATAAGGGATACATTTATTGAGAAAATCAGAGGCCAAGAGTTCCCTGCGTGTCACAGCTCATTTCTTTACTAACAGTAATGGCTTTCGTAGTGGCTCATTGCAGCATAGTTAGCAATCTTCAGTTCATTTTAAAAAACTGAACAGTTGTGATTAAGAGCAAGCAGTTTTGATTGGAAATAATAGACCAACTGCTGTGAAATAGATACTATAATACAGACAGAATCCCTCGAATTACCTGAGTGTTCTTACACACGTGTATCTGCTGCTGTGGCCATTTCACCTCTTCTTTACCTGTGTTGTCTGCAGGCCATGTGCTTCTCACAGTTCTTAGAATACTATTTTTGGACCATATTGCTCTAATTTAGTTCTTAGTATTTGATTAATACATAAGTTAATTCCATAATATTTCTCTGTGAAAGTGGTAATTACATATGAATACTCTGTTTATTACAGTGTGCTCACAACATTCTAGATAGATTCTGATCCTCCTGCCTCAGCCTCCTGAGTGCTGGGATTACAGGCGTGCACCATCACACAAGGCTGCTCTTTAGTCCTAACGTATTACAGTTTTGCATTTCATGCTTATCAGCATCACCTCGGCCTTCTGATGGGTCTTTCACTCTCGCACCCTATAATGAGTAAATCCATCTTTGCAAAGCAAGTTACTCGCCTTCTTTAGGAGCAACTGTTGCTGCCCTTAGTTTTTATAGAAATTGAGTGACTTATTGGGTTCTCATTACTTGACCTTGTAGAAGTCTGTGTCCAGGATATTACAAATGCTGCTATTGTGAGCCATCCACAGCTACAACCTTTTGATTGCAGTTGACATAAATGGTTTTATAGTTAACCCATGTCTTTAGGTATCCCCACCTTCTCTTCAGAGAATCCTGTGAATTCAGGGTTTGGAAGCATCTGAAGTATCGCCCGAGCCAGTTTTCACTCTTAGTGACAGAGCTGAGGCACAGGTCGCTGTTAAGAAGGGTAACGAGAGTGAGCACATAGAAATAGCATCATTGCTGTGCCAGGCGTGGTGGCGCACTCCTGTAATCACAGCACTTGGGTGACTGAGGCAGGAGGATCATTGCAAGTTTGAGACCAGCCTGGGCAAAAGAGTGAGCTCAAGACCAGCCTGAACCACCACATAGTGAGACCTTGTCTCAAAAAGACAAAAGAAAGAAAAGACAAGAAAAGAAATAGGATTATTACTGTAACAGTTATTTTAGACCAGTAGAGAGGAAGCCTGGTGTGGGGGTTGTTACTTAGCTGTTGAACACTACAGTTACTTATTTCAGAGCCTTTGAGAGTTTCGCCTGTTACTTCCAGAGTCAGTTTTGTTTTTCGGTTATTAATTACAGACTTTAAGGGAACAGGTGACCTAGAGTTTACAGAGGAGGAATTGTCTTCTGCTGTATCTGTATTTAGCTTCTTAGAAGCAGGTTACCAAGTATTACCACTTATAAAACTGAGCTTGGAATTCAGAGCAGCAAGATCTTTTTTCAACCCCACAGGCAGAAAAATCACCAACTCATTGTCACTTTGTTATTTCAGTACCAGCAGCGTCGCCAGCAGGAAAACATGCAGCGCCAGAGCCGGGGGGAACCTCCGCTGCCCGAGGAGGACCTGTCCAAGCTCTTCAAGCCCCACCAGGCCCCCGCCAGGATGGACTCGCTGCTCATTGCAGGTGGGGTTCCTGGCGCGGCGTGTGGCCGGTTCCCTCTGCTCTTCGAAAGCGGAAGACACTGGCAGTTTACAAACAGAAAAGGAGGCCGAGGAACCGAAGATGTTGGAAGTGGTTGGGAGATGAATCTGAGTCTAGCGGCTCCAGATTCTGAAATTTATCTGTTAAGTCCCAGTTCTTCCATACTTCACGGGCTGTGTTTTTGGCGTGGCATCATTAGCTTTCTGAGGTAGAAAGTTTTATTGAGTCTCCTTTCATAGAGGAAAAGCAAAGTCACGTGCAGCATCACAGCACAGCCCTTCTCTACTCTGCACTGTACGCTGAGTACTTGTAGCTTCTAACGTGAGGAGAAGATCGGCTCTTCGTCTTAAATTAGGGCAACACGAGTGTAATTCTGGATGAACCTTGTTTGGGGACATTCAGCATTTGTCATTCCCTATCCCACTGTAGAAGTTGGTTTCTTTAGGAATATTCTTAAGTGTGGTTTGATTCTATCAGATCTCTGAGAAATTGATTGGAGTGAAACAACCTCACTCAAAATTTGCTGTTTCACAGTTTCTCAATTCTATTGGTAGATTTTTTGAGTGGTTGAAGAATATAAGTTCCTTAACATTTTCTAGTGCACGTAGAAGTTGGGTTTGGGAATTAAAGACCAGTCCTTTCCGTGAGCTGTAGTGCAGACAGAGCGCGGGGTGGCTGTTGGGCGAAGCAGGAATCCCTGGAAGACCCACGAGGTGCAGTGAGCTGGGAGAGGGCTCTGCTCTCCTGGTGGGTGGCCGGGGAGGCCGGCCCTTCGCCTTTCCCTGGCCCCGAGCGGAGGCAGCTGTACCCTTTGTGCCTGGCCAGGCGGATCCCTGTGCTCTGCGGGGCTGTGGTGTTGCTGCTGCAGCCGGCACTGTTTCTCAGGGCGCACACACCTGCTGTCCTGACCTGCAGGGTCAGCACTTCTTGGGCAGGCGCTGCTGTGCCCCTATGGCTGACAGCTTTTGAGAAGGTGTCATTTTTCTTTATTCTCTGTATCATCAAGAATGGAAGATGGTGTCTTTACAAAATAAATCATAGTCTTTGGTATGCCTTATGAAAAGCAGAATCAGTTCTTAGAAATTCTGATATAAAAGCAAATACTAGTGATTTCTGTATTGTGGTACTCTGGTTTGACCAGAGTTGTGAGTCGTTTTCCCACTGGTGGAGCATCACGGCTGTCTCCTTATTTCACACGCACAGGCCAGATTAACACGTACTGCCAGAACATCAAGGAGTTCACCGCCCAGAACTTAGGCAAGCTCTTCATGGCCCAGGCTCTCCAGGAGTACAGCAGCTGAGACGGGATTTCCGGAAGAGGAGTCGGCGCGGCCTGCCCAGGTCGCACCAGGATAGCTCCCCAAAGAAATCTATTTGTATATTCGTGGCCTTGCTGTTTTGGGCTGTAACATCTTTCTAGCCAACAGTAAAATAAAACTCAATCGTGAGAGCTTGTTCATGCTGTGCTGCATGTGTTTCACATGCTCGTTTTGTTTTCGTGTACGCTTGCTGATTTCCAGACGTGAAACAAGGCTTGACCACGACTCTGCTCCCTCTCGGGCCACATCTTAGCCACGTGGGGCCAGCCTGCATGCCTGCTGCTCCCGAGTGCACCCTGCAGGCCCCGGGCTCATAGGGCTGCTTCCCAGTACCACCTTCCTCAGCGATGTTCACACTCTGCTGGGCACAGGAATCTTAAAAAGCTTCACCAGGGGACTGCTACTTCTTACCAAGATGAAATTCATTTTATATATATTGCTTCAGATATAGTTTATCTTTCCATAGTCTGAAACACAATTAAGCTAACACTGAGTGTTATGTGTGAGTATGAAGAAATTGGGAGACTTTCCAATAATTTTAAGTTTGAAAGATTACTGAAGCTCCTCTGCCTGTATAATACCTATATCAGGCAGAGGATCTGAGGTGTCCCAGCTGGTCGGACCATCACCTGTGAACTTCACGGGCAGTGGTCATCTCCAAGGAACATCAGCACAGGACAGGAGGAGTTGAGTTAAGAAACTTGTGCTTTCCTGCCGGAGTCCAGCTGCGGCAGGGCTAGGGTTTCCCAAAGGTGATCAGGGAGTCGGCGATTGAGAGACAGAAAACACTGCACACCAGTCTGTGAGTGAATCTGAATCCGCCTTTATTTTTTAGAAGCTGGAATATATATTTGCCAACCCTGGCAACAACCCCCAGCCCCAAGCAGGAAACGCCCCAGGCCCAGGGCTAGGCAGGGATAATCCTAAACAATAGGTTTTAACCTCAACTCCAAGCAGGAATCACCCCAGGTTCAGGGCAATAGGTATCAATTAACATTTTAATCTTGACATTGAGTCAGCCCGGGAAGGAAATACAAGCCGAGTCTGCAGGAGGAAGAGATGTGTGAGATTATTAGGCCACTCCCTACATTGCTTTCCTTATCATTTATGGGAGTGGCAGTCCCTGCAAGGACAGCGCCTGTCTTAGGTCAAGGACTCTTCACATGTACCCAACCAGGCCTTACCCGTCATGGGCCTGCAGGACAGCAGT